>LBNU01028802.1:77839-108692 GCA_014162995.1 Artemisia annua | reverse complement strand
CTCTCTCTCTCTCTCTCTCTCTCTCTCTCTCTCTCTCTCTCTCTCTCTCTCTCTCTCTCTCTCTCTCTCTCTCTCTCTCTCTTTTTTTGGTGAAATGGTGAATATTTATTAAAACAAACTCAACTGTACAACTTACAATTCAAAGGCCATAATGGACATTCCCATCATGCTCACAAAGAAAACATAACAACATTCATCAGTATACATGATACTGTTCTATTTACCATTCATCTAGGAAGCTTTCACCTAGGCAGCCATGAAGAAATCTCAACTATAATGACTACATTTCCCCTTACAAACACCCTACCTGTAGTAAAGAGTAGCCCATACCCAATGCAACAGAGGCTCTTGTAAGAGGCATCATCATACAGTGAGCAAAACTTTTGATCCATTGAGGGTCACATACACAAAGCTACATTTCCAGATAACTGGCATCACTTGTGTGTATAGAGTTTGCCCAAGGAGTCATCCCAACTGGCTACATTTCCCATACCTTACACTCTGTTCCTGAGTTTTTATTTGGAGAGAAAAGAAAAGAAGTGGAGAGGAAATTCAAAAAGATTGCATGCCTGAGTTTTTTCTGGAAAGAAGAGAAGAGAAGAGAGGAGGAAATTATGCCAAAACTTCTCTCCTAATCTTCTTCCCAAATTGGGATGATTTGGAGAGAAGGTAATTTTAAAGCCTCTTTTGCTAACATCTCTCTTCTTTTCTTTCCAACTCGGGAACATGAAATTAAAAATCAAAAAAAAATTTCACTCCTCTTCTTTTCTCTCTTTTTTCATCTCTTCATTTCTTTTCTTTCCGTTTTATACTCGGGAACAGAGTGTTAACCTTCACTTATACACACCAATGAAGGAAAAAAAAACTAGGCATCACTAGGCTGGCATTCCACCAAAACAACAGACAACCTTCTTTATGAAAAAGGGAGAGCCTTTAACTACACAGTTTAACACTTCCAACAGCAGTGATTCATTAGACATCCACCACTATTAAACAAGTGCACCGATGCAGCAAGGTTCCCTAAACCAAGATACAAGGCCTTCTACACAAAATCCATTGACCCAAAAACTCAATGTTTCTTTGGATTTCATTTATTCTTTGAGAAATTCATCTTCACTTCCTATTTTTGAGCAATCCTTTATACTTGAAGAGAGTTCTTAACCTTCAAGCATAATAGCTGCAATTTTATATTCTCAATAATGATCTTCAATAAACTCTGGTTGTCAATTGTTTCTCCTGTGAACAACCTTGTATTTCTTTCTTTCCAAATGTGTTAGACCGCACTTGCAAGGTTAATTCTTCTCAAATGTGATAGAATAGACCTTAGAAGACTACTTTGATGATGTTAAAGGTGTTTGGATTAGATTTAACTAACATATGGTGAAAAATGTGTTTAGTCTATTATACCCTAGATGATATAACTCAAAATGGACGTTGACCTTAGAATTACAGGTCAAAGGACGCAATCGGCCTCAAAAACTTGGGTTTTGGACGCACCACGACGATTTTTAAAACTTAAGGTGCATGACGACGTTTTGTGGAAAGTTTAGGGACCAACGGTGTATTTTTGTCCAAAACTAATATAATGCGTCATATTACTTTAAGTAGTATAGAATAAAACCATTACTTATTCAACACAGCAGTTAGAACTTGCACTTTCACAGTTTCACTAGATTGATAAAACTTGAAACGATATGTATAAAAGACTATTTTTTTTAAGTGAAGAATAATCTAGAGATCATGTTTTTTAAAAGGAAATTAATATTTCCATTTATTGGTGATGATTAGAAAGCTTTGTCTTCACAATCATAGCTGAGGGGTTTAAGGGATGTCTTCGCTTAAGTGAATTGTGAAGGTTCCCACATCCCTAGCAAGTTGTAAATTGGTGATGCTTGAATTATTCCAAATGATAACATATTTATGTATGATAAAAGTTCAATACGAAACAAGAATTAATTATCTAAAGATCAAATCAAGAGATCTCAACCATCCATTTTTTTAAATCTAAAGGTGTAGATTTAATAGTCATTTTAATATAATTAATTACTGAAGGGCATATTTGTAATTACACCCTCAAAAATAATACATCCAGTTTCTTTTTTTTTCATTTCTCCCTTTCAAAACACACAGTCCTTTCTTTATTTCTCTCTCTCTCCCACCAAACTCTTTCCCCAAATCAAACCCTAACATTTTTCTATCAAATCAAATGCAAAATCAACCAAATCGGTTCTAAATAATGGACATACGACATGAAGTAACACTCTAAAGTTAAACCACTGCGTGAATCGTCTTCATTTCAACTAGATGATCAAAATGAGCATCAATTGTTGATATTGGTAAATTTTTTTGAATGTAATTCTATTTATAATTCTTATTATTCGATTAATTGCTATTTTGATTTTTATAGTGTTAGTAGTTGAATTTATTAGAAATATATTTAATCGATTAATTGCTATTTGTTTACTCATACTCTGGTTGTGATTCAATTAGTTAATTTATGTTAGTGGTAGTAGTTGATTTAGATGTTCAATAGCGTTTGAATTAGGTCAGGAATATAGCTACATTTTGAAATAATATTAAAAGTTGTGTCAAAATGTTGTTTGTGTATTCAAACTTTAAAGACTAATGTAAAATATGTGTTTGTGTAATAGAAGCTAGTGAAAATGGACAACAAGAAAAGGAAACCGAAAGACTCAAAAATATAGTGGAGATACAAAGAATTTGTAATGGATGAAACTGATTTTAGCATTACAAGCTAGTGAAAATGCCGATGTTAGCATAGATGCAGGGAACAAAGAATTTATAACGGATGAAACTGATGCAAGTGTCGTTGAGCAAGAAACTGTGAAGAATGCTAAAGAATCAGCTATAGTGGAGATACAAAGAGCCTAAACAAGGTTGAGAAGCTGATATAAAAGATATTATAGCATAGGTACACTATATTCAATGTCAAATTTCTTGGTAATTGAATGTTGGGATTTTATGTTGGTTTGTTGCGTTTTTGGTGTTCATTCCTTCTCGGCATATTTGACCTTTTTAGTTTTCTTGTATTATCTACTACCTATATAAAACAAGGTTTTGCTAAAATTTCTCCTCTCAAAATTGTTCAGATAATTACACGTGTAAAATCATGGGATCAAACGGTTCTCCTTCATTCTCATCACAAACAATTAATCCAAGGAAAAAATTGGGCAGAAGTCCTTTGTCAGCATTCATTTGATTCACAACCTACATAAAAACACTCACAAATCCTCTCAACTATCCATCCCTAAAACACAATCAGATCCAATATTAATTTACTATGAATCAGATCCCTAAACATTCATTCATTTATTTCCCTTCGATCAAAACCCTCCCAAAAAGAAAACCGCCCCTTAATTCTCTAAAAAAAACACAAATCAAGATCTGATGATGATGAATAAATTAACAAAAAAAATTGCTTTTGATCCCATCATTACAACCTAAAACAACCATCACCGACCATATTGATGAATCATTTCATTTAATCACTTCTTTTTCTTTAGTGGTACATGAATTAGGGTTAATGAGAGATTAATCATGCTGATGACACACCGATTAATCTATAATCAGGTATGTTTGATTTATGTTAAGTGTTTTTGTTTTGATTACAAATGTGCGATTTATTGTTAATATGACTATCTGAGTGTTTTTGATAATGCCAATTGAATATACATCCAATTAATAGGTTTTTAGAATTATTCATAATGGATGCTATGAGAATTGATGCCCTGTAATATTTTCGGGTTGAAACCATTTGTTTTGTAGGTTATGGAAGATTGATTTCTGCCATATTTTAACACTTATGGACAAGTAAGTCCCAACCCTTCAAAGTTTACTTTTCTTTATACTCTCACTGGAAGTTGACACTAAAGGCCAACTTAATTTCTCCTTAATCCAACCAATTTATATAAGGTTTGAGGCAACTTATTAACCAATAAGTATGAGGTTGGGAATTGGGTCGGTTGGGAACAGTTGTTGGGTCAACTTTATAATGAGCTGAAATGAGTCAATTTGGAGTAACTTAAATTTTTTGCATAAGGTACATTAAAGTTTTCTGCTGTGATCATTTGTGCTGACATGTAGAGTTGGATGGGACCAAATTGTTCATTTTCTACAACGTGCGGTACAACTAACTGCCAGTTATATTATCAGAGGTGAAACCATAAGCGCAATTGATTATCTTATTCCTCTCAAACCTACCAGAAAAATATTTGTGTGGACTCAATGGTCTAAAATTTTTAAAGTATAATAATTTCTGGTGCTTTTCTAATGCAATTATTTCTTGAAGTATCATTCTTTGAGGGTCTTACAATGATTGCTGATCGACAAAGTGACGGTGGCATATCATGGCTCTTTCTTTTTCATAGTAAGCAATATCATTGTTATCAGATATTACTATATATTTGAATGAATCCCTTTTGATATTTTATTGTACCTAAAAATAATCTAAATTGTGACGTGTTTATTCTACTCACATGTGGTTATCGATCAACAGCTAAAACCCATCTAATTTGGTCATCTTCATGTGCTGGTCATCTTCGTTTTTGTACGGGTTGGGTTTGGGTTGCCACAAACTTACTTTTTAGTCCATATTATACAACCGAACAGTTAATGTTCGTTGTTGTGCATAATTGGTTTTTTCTTCATTTTATTCTCTTTGGCTTTCAAAAAACTTATATATTTTCTCATATATACTCAAAATATTGTACGAGTATGTAATTAACTTTTGTGTTATTTTGACAGAGAGACTAATAAGTTACTCAATGGAGTGCAAATTGGATGATGAAATTTGGGCTTCGTATAGACGAGGAAGCGCCTATATTATCATTGAAAGAGTTTCTTATTTGTCAAGAGGAAGATCATGTTGATGCTTCTCAGACACACTGCTCTTGCAATGGCAGTCTTAACATTCATTTCTTATGCAGAATGGTTAAAGAAATATATTCAACAATTGTGCAATGAGAAGGGTGACATCACTTGCGATATATGCCATCAGTGTAGTAAATCCTGATAATTTGATAAATGTCTATGATAGTTACAATGAATGTCACACTAGAAAATATCTTTGCCACTAAAGAAAATAAGACGTGATACTTTTGTAGTCAATAAATGTAAATTGAACTAATTTGTCGTTTTAATATTTTATTTGTTGAAATGTAATTATACAAGTATTTTAATACTTCTTGAATATTTTAAATAATTTTTAAAGCGGCCGCCCATCGGGCGGGCCTTGCAGCTAGTTGCAATATATGTGGAAGTTTTATCTGTTTCCTTTAGATTTTGCTTCTATAGTCATACTACAGATGGTAGATTGCATGTTACTTCTATAAGCAAATCTATACTAACAAGTAATAAATAAAGATTTAAGAAGGTGGGACCTGAGTAGGGGTGTCAATAGGGTCGGGTTGACCCAACCCGAAGCTGATAAGGCTTATAGGGTCGGGTCTAATCAAGTTTAAAAAGCTTATCGGGTTAGTTTGACCTGAACCCAATAACCCGATATTGTTATAGGGTCGGGTTAGGGTTGAGTTATTTATGTTATCAGGTTATCGGGCCAACCCGATAAGACCCGAAACACATTATATAACTACTCTTTAAATATAACTTAAAAAGCTTACTGGTCATTTGGCATGAGAAGATTAATTTATCAAATTTTATTAGTGCCTAATAGTTAATCACTGTATTATTGCTTCACATTACAACCTGCTGCATGAAGTCTATTACTATCTCACATGCTAGTCGATCAATCTATGACTCACAAATTTATTTGATTCATTGCTGCAACACATGTACAGGATTGTCGAGTAATACTGATCAGTTATATTCCGATACAAGCTTCAAAAAAGCAAACTTACTTGAGTATAATTTATACAACTCCCTAGCTGCATATAAGATCTAGAAATTAATTAATAGATTTATCAAAACAAAAAATCATACATGTATATACTGGTGAGTAAGACTTTGAAAATTACTATTATTATGTAACACTAATTCTTTTCTTTTGTTTAAAGCTTTGTGTTTATTAGATTTGGAATGATGCGTTTAGTCGTATTTAGTGTTTGGATTTTTATTAGGTCGTAATATTTGTTTAGTTTTTTTAATGTTGTGTATATTTTTTTAGAGACAAGTTTTCATATACTAAAATACTAAAAAAATCACATGTGATGCACCAAAGAATCCCATGGGATTCACAATGAATCCTTTGAGATTTATACTGAATCCCATGGGATTCATACAGAATCCCATTGGATTTATATACAGATTATCCATGGGATCTATAAAAATGCTGTTCTTGTATTGTGATCCATGGGATTCAGTATGAATCTCAAGGGATTCATTAGAATCGAGCGTTAATTTGCCTATGAGAACTAGCTACCCAAAATGAGTTGGTGCGAACTCACATGCTGATTTACACAAGATCACATGCTGATTTACCACGAAAAAAAAAAAAAAAAAAAAGGAAGGAAAGAAAAACGTGGGTGTTTGATTTCTTCTCAGATTATTCAATTATTTTTTCAAATTTCTTTTTTTTTCCTTTTTCTGCTTTTTGGTTATTTGCTTTAATCTTTTTATTTTTCTTCTTTTTTTTCTCTTTGGAATTCCAACATTGGGATTTTAAAATTCTGTATTTTTTTAAAAAATTCCCAATGGGGGATTCTGTATTTTTTGAAAAAATTCCCAAATGGGAAATTTCAGTTTATTTTAAAAAATTCTTCAAAAAAAAAAAAAGGAAATTTCAATTTGTGAAAAAATCCATGGGATTCTTTTGGTGCAAATCCAACATTGGTAAAATTTTTTTTTTTAGTAATTTTTTTAGGTAATATGAAGAAAAAAAAAAACTTGTCTTCTTTTAAAAAAAAAAAAATTTATACCCCACAAAACAATAAAAAAAAAAAAAAACTTAAAAACAAAAATATTACGAAACCTTTAATAAAAAAAAAATCCAAAAAAACAAACTAAAAAAATTTTACGGACTAAAAAAACGCAATTTCATTTCCAAAAAAAAAAATCTTAAATTTAAAAACCACCAAAAGCTTTTTTTAAAACCCAAAAAGGAAAAAAAAAAAAGGAATTAAAGTGTTACCATTAAAAAAAATTTTAAATAAAGTAAATTTTCAAAATGTTTCTTTTTTTTACTTCAACCAGTATATTAACATGTTTATTGATTTTTTGTTTTTGATAAAAATCTTAATTAAAATAATTTTTTAGGATTTCTTTAAATTTAATTTTGGCAAGCTTTTAGGGGAGTTGTATAATTTTATTAACTTCCAAAGTTAAAAAGTTGGCTTTTTTTTGGAAAAAGGGATTGTATTCCGGGCGAATATTAACTTTTATCAGGTTAAATTACTCGGACAAAAAAATTTCCTGTTAAAACAATGTTGGGCAGCAAAAAAATTAATTCAAAAAAAAATAAAAAATGTGAAGTCATTAAAAAGAATTTCTCGGGATTTCTTCGACTAAAGCATGTTTGAAGAATTAGTAAATAAGTAACTTTCATTTGCAAAGGCAGGTTGTAATGTGAAAAAAGCAAATAATTTACAAAGTTTGATTTTTAAAAAAAAAGAAAAATCTATTTAAGGGCAACTTTAATTAAAAATTTTTTGATTTAAAAAATTAAATTCTTCTTTCATTTTGGGGCCCAAAAATATGGGGGGGAACCCAGTAAAAGTTTTTTTGTTTAAAAAGTTTTTTATTAAATTTAAAAGAGTAAAAGTTTATATTAAAAAAAATGGTGTTTTTCGGGGGTTCTTTATCGGTTTGGGGGGCCGATTTAAAACCTGATAACAATAAAAAAAAAAAAAAAAAACTCAAACCCTAAAAAACACCGAACCCTATAAAACAAATTAATCGGGTTATTTGGGGGTTTCCAAGGGTTCCAAAAAAGCTAAACCCGAAAAAAAAAGGGCCTTTTTTTTTAAAAAAACTTTGGATCTAAAGGGGGATCCGGGGGGAACCCTATTTTTTTAAAAAAAAAAGCTCTTTATCAGCTTCGGGGTTGGCGCTCAACCCGACCCTATTGACACCCCTACTCACAGCGTTCCCACCTCTTAAATTCTTTCATTATTACTTGTTAGTATAGATTATAAGAAGTAACATGCATCTACCATCTGTAGTATGACTAATAGAGCAAAATCTAAAGGAAACAGATAAAAACTTCCACATATATTGCAACTAGCTGCAAGGGCCGCCCGATGGGGCGGCCCTTAAAAATTTATTTAAAAATATTCAAGAATAAAAAAAAAAAACTAAAAAAAAAATTATTAAAATACTTGTAAATAATTTTCAACAAATAAAATATTAAACGCAAATTATTCAATTTACATTTATTGGACTACAAAGATATCACGTCTTATTCTTTAGGGCAAAAGATATTCTAGTGGACATTCATTGTAACTATCATAGACATTTATCAAATTATCAGGATTTACTACATGATGGCATAATATCGCAAGGTGATGTCACCCTTCCATTGCACAATTGTGAATATATCTTTAACCATTCTGATAATAAATGAATGTTAAGACTGCAATTGCAAGAGCAGTTGTGTCTGAGAGATCAACATGTTTCCTCTGACAAATAAGAACTCTTTCAATGTAATATAGGCGCTTCCTCTCTATACGAGCCCAAATTTCATCACACCTACCGAATTTGCTACCCTCCAATGGTATGTTCAGCTAGTAAACCATCATTGAAATTAGTCATACTTCTGCATCGTAAAATCATAAATGGGAATTCATTTAATGTAATCCCTACTTGAGTTATATCGATATCAGACAAATACTTATTGTGTTAGTGTATATAAATATTATCGTGAGGAGATTAATCATACAGATTACCTACATGTGATAACATAAAGATTTTAAAAGCCAAAGAGCAGTAAAATAGAATATAAAAGAATACAACCAATTATGCCACAATCAACTGAAATCAATATCAATAACGTTTCGGTTATGAAAATATATAATATTATATAATCACAAGATAAGTTTGTTGGAAACCAAACCGTCGGACAAGAACTGATACAATAATTACTCGATAAGTAATGCACCAGTCACATTAGCAAATGAATGGACCAAAAAATATTAGGAATCTCAAGTGATTTGTGGGCTTGTTTTAGCGTGTTTTGATCGATAACCAATATATCAATAAGCAAATTGAGGAATCGCTAATGGAATTATATCATACAACACAGTCATCCATGTGATTCTCTAACTGTATTAGTCTCCTTGTGATATTTTACAGGTACATTAATAGAATAATCACAAGATGTGGATCTATATCATCATGAAATCCTCCAATGTGTTCTATTGATGTAAATCACCCCTTATTTGAATAATTAATTACATAATACCATATTGTAATTATACAGCAAGTCTCCTAATTGAGACAAAAGAATAAGATGCCTAATATGAATAGATCACTTAATAAGCCAAGTCACTTTGTCGATCAGCAACATCGATTCATTAGGAAGACCCTCAAGAATGATACTATCTATTGTATATAATAAATTGCATTTCTAGAAAAGCACCAGGAAAAATCTCTATGGGTACTTTTAAAATTATAGAGACCATTAGATTCCCAGAGACTTCTTATGATGAATAATTTAATTCCTTAATTCACTGGTAGGTATTGAGAGGAATATTTAACACCTTCGCTAGAATGCTCTATTACAGTAATGCTATTCACCATTTCTGATATTATACTAAATGTGCTGGCAATGACATTAAAAATGTAAACTAACCTGTGCAATAGAAAATTATTTATTAAATCTCAAACAATGTAGAGTTCCTTCCATAGCTTACATGTCACATAATGATTCCAAGCGATGGGAACTTTAATATGTCTATTTATACCTATGGCAAAAATTTATCTCTNAAAAAAAAAAAAAAAAAAAGAAAAGAAAAGAAAAACGTGTGATGCACCAAAGAATCCCATGGGATTCACAGTAAATCATTTGAGATTCATATTGAATCCTATGGGATTCACAATGAATCCCTTGAGATTCATACAGAATCTCATGTGATTTATACAAAATCCCATGGGATTTATACAGATTACCCATGTGATCAAACAGAATATAAGTTACAAACATTATATATTCAAAGTAAACAATATATATTCAAAGTGGACAAGAATTTTTCTTATAACATTACACAACAAAAATAGAATCTCAAGTGATTTTGTGCTTCCAGTTTATATAAAGCAAAATGAAAATCCCATGGGATTTATACAAAATCCCATGTGATTCTCTCTGATCCCTTGTGATTCATATAGAATCCCATGGGATCCATACAGAATCCCATGAGATTCTTTGATGAATCACCTGTAATTCATAAATATTACCCATGTGATTCATACAGAATCCCATGACATTCTATATGAATCACATAAAAAATACTCGTCAAGTATATTTATTAAATCTCAATCCCATGGGATCCATACAGAATCCCATGAGATTCTTTGATGAATCACCTGTAATTCATAAATATTACCCATGTGATTCATACAGAATCCCATGACATTCTATGTGAATCACATAAAAAATACTCGTCAAGTATATTTATTAAATCTCATGAGATTCTGTATCCCATGGGATTCTATATGAATCACATAAAAAATACTCGTCAAGTATATTTATTAAATCTCATGAGATTCTGTATGAATCCCAAGGGATCAAAGAGAATCACATGAGATTTTGTATGACAACATACAACTTTTTAATAAATTGATTCCAAGAGCTCAACAATCATATAAAAAACATCTACCCTTAAAAAACTGTGACATAAAAGTATAAAACTCAAAAACAGTGATTTACTCACTTTTACAAATCAACTGTGATTTTTTTTAAAATAACAAATCACAAGTGATTTTTTTACGAATCCCATGAGATTTTTTTACGAACCCTGTGAGATTTTTCTGGACGGAAATTTTGAAAAAAAAAATTCGTCTTTTTACGAATCCCGTGGGATTTTTTTGGACGGAAATTTTGAAGAAAAAAGTTTCGTCTTTTTACGAATCCCATGGGATTTTTTACGAATCCCGTGGGATTTTTCTGGACGAAAATTTTGAAAAAAAAAATTCGTCGAAAGTATATAATAATGCATATCTATAGAAAGATGATTTAATTCTCGTCGCGATGGTGTATTTTTCGTAGCTTGAAGATTTACCGTTTGCAAAATATGTTGTTTTTTTAAAAAAAGTGGAAAGTGAGTTTTTATATTAAATGACCTAAAATGCCAATTTGGCCATCCCTTTATTATTTTTTTGTTTGATCTTAGCCATTAGATGAAAGATGGATGGATGGTTGGGATTGCCTTATTTGTTTTTTATAGGATACATGTTTTACATGGATCTCACCTCATTTATGTATTAGCGAAGACATCCTATCTTTCTAACTTAATTACCTAATGTCCAAATGTATTATTGAAACTCATGTACGTTTCATTAATCAAGTACCGGATATAATCGGGGGCGGAGTCAAAAAGTTATGATCGAGGGGACAAATTTTGATAATTTTTAAACTATACACTACAAGTCGGTTCATTAACGGGGTAAATTACAAAAATAGCCAGACATTTTAAAATTTTACATTACAATTTTTTTCGCTGGCCACATGCCCACCCTCCCCCTCCGATCTCTGCCACATAATAATGAATACTACCTCCGTCCCAAAATTTAAGTCCAATTTGACTTTTCTAATCTAAATTTGAGCATAAATATTTTGGTTTTTATTATATAATATTTGATAAAAATTTTATCATATGAAAATACATTTAAAACTCAATTCATTTATATATTTTACATAAAGAATTATATAATGCAAACAAAAATACTTAAGGTCAAAGTTAGATAAGAAAAGTCAAAGTGAACTTAAATTTTGGGACAGAAGGAGTAGATGGCAACTACATTGTCTTTATAAGATATTCCATGTTTGACGTAAACCTTATCATGCACTACTACTTTCCATGCAACTACATTGTCTTTTATTTGTTCGTGTTTNAAAAAAAAAAAAAAAAAAAAAAAAAAAAAAAAAAAAAAAAAAAAAAAAAAAAAAAAAAAAAAAAAAAAAAAAAAAAAAAAAAAAAAAACCGACGTATTAGTCTTTGATATTTTCGAGTTTGATATGATCTGGTTTGAGACCAATATAACAAAACATTATATTTGGAAAAATAAATTGTGTTGTCACACATTTAACTTGTTTTATTTTTCAAGTAAAAGTTATATGCTAGTTGTTGATACAAAAGTTGGGCGTTCTTTGTTTAGGTTCCTTCCTTCGTATCAATTGCTTGATATTGCTTGAGACCTGCACACTAAGAAAGAAACAAAAACCGTTAGGCTTATCGAGGGATTGTTTCCCCCGATTATCCTCCGGCGTGAGAGTAAGTAATCGTAGTTTTAGGGTTGTGAGAAGAGTTAAGATTGATTTGTAAATCGTACCTTTGCGAGGGTTAGGGTTCCCTCTATTTATAGGCACGTAACCGATAAGGTTGCGTGCTCCTCACTTTTCGGTGTTATCCATCGATATCGGATAGTGGGTAAATATCTTCTTAATTTAGAAGATATCCCTATCCGTTCCATAAATAAGTATTGGGCTTGGGCTTCGTGGGCCGAAGCTGCCTAATGGGTAGTCCAATTAGCGTTTTATTGGCCCACGCGCGGTGGGCTTTCGCATCGGTATTGTTTACCGAACGGGTCCGTGACCCGGTGTAGACTATACATCATCATGTCCCCCTAGTCTAGTGTGCGTATGGCCAATCATGCGGATGCTAGACTAAGGTCTATCCAATCCATTCCCACGCGTACGCGGGAAGATTTCAAATAACCCCGCCAATAACACACGTGGAATGTATCTAGTCCAAAAAAGTGTAGTTTAAGCACCTCGGGAAACGGAGAAGGCATCCACGTGTCTGTACCGTTTCGATTTCTGGCCACTTGATAGGAGTGAGTGGAGTACACGCGTCAATCATCGAGTGGTGAGGAAAAAAGTATATAAACCACACCCTCCCATTTACTGTGATTACCACAGTAATTATCTATATATATACCTATATCATTCTCTAGTGTTCTTTGCTTATTTCAGAAACTAGACAATGGCTCATGAGAATATTCAAAAACAAGATTTGAATTTGGTATTGTCAAGTGATGCAAAGCCTAGACTAAAATGGACTCCTGAGCTTCACCAACGATTCGTCGATGCAGTTGCTCAACTTGGAGGCCCAGAGAGTTAGTATTTGCATACTTGCATAAAAAAATATAAGTTACATAAAGTTCTAATCTTTTTTTCATTTTTGGCATGAACAGAAGCAACACCAAAATCTTTGATGAGACTAATGGGCATTCATGGGCTTACTTTGTATCACTTAAAGAGTCATTTACAGGTACTTTTACTCTTGTTCCTTTAGCCTAAATAGTATATATAGATTGAGTGTGCTAAGTTTTATGCTTTTTGTTTATTATGAAGAAATATAGGCTAGGAAAGATTCAACAATCATCAGTTTGCAGTGGAAGTATACAAGAAGGTGCGTAAACATGCGTTTTATTCGTTATTTACAAAATAATCCAATGATGGATCATTTTGACATATATCATATATGAACATACTGATGACTGATTTTAATGGTACTCATGGTTTTGATGCAGAGTTTGTTGATGATCATAGAAGTGAAATCACTAGTATCCATCAAAGCGAAGAAATCCCAAATCAGACTAACGAGTAATCTTACTAATCTGCCTATAAAGTTTCTATCTTTTTTTAATATATATCTTCTTAGAGACTGATTTTTTGAAATTCTTTTGTATCAGGAGCGTAAAGATTGCTCAGGCTCTACAAATGCAAATGGAAGTGCAGAGAAAACTTCATGAGCAAATAGAGGTAAAAAAACCCGAAAAACTAGTATGTTAAAGTACAGTTGTGCATGCATTAGGTACACCGGTAGATATGCCCGGACCTACATGTAAGCCGGCCGGTATTGGAGTATGCACGCGCATATCCTGATTAAAAAGCAATCCTAGTATAAAAATTATAACATAGATTTGTTTATCATGTCCATCTCTCTTAAAACATACTAGTATGAAAATTATATAAAAGAGATTTGTTTACCATGTCCATCTCTTATGATAGTTATTGTGGTCGAATATCTTGATCCGCAAATGATGGTTGATATATAGACAAATGTGCATGCACACTGATCGTGAACCACATGAATTTTTCATACGTTAGCGTAAATTTTTGTCAAAAATACTGATTTTTCATAAATGCCCATTTTCCCAGTTTTATTTGTGTTACGAGTCTTATATAGTTATTATGAAATGCACCTCATAACTCTAATTCGGGAACTGGCCATACATGTGCTGATATACGCTTGTCGGCTAGTTAGTGTATGAGTAATATGCGCACATACCCTAAAAACATGGCTTTTAAATACTTTCGTCCAAGAAAAATAAGATATTGCAGCCAATTTTGTGAAATGTTGGTAGTGTATATTTTCGTTAAAAATCCTGGATCTGTCACTAACTGTCACCGAATTCTAGGTTCAAAGACATTTGCAACTAAGAATTGAGGCTCAAGGAAAGTATCTTCAATCCGTATTAAGAAAAGCACAAGACACACTTGCAGGGTACAATTCATCGGCTATTGAAGTGGAAGTAGCAAAAGCCGAGCTTTCTCAATTAGTTTCAATGGTAGACAATGGGTGCCCGAGTTCTTTATCCGTATTAACAGAACTAGAGGATTTAACCTTTAAAAAGGACTCAAATGAAAGCCCGAAAACAAAAGCCATTGGATCATCACTAGAAAGCTCATTGACATCATCCGAGAGCTCGGAGAGAAAGGAAGATGATCATCAAGTTTTGTCATTGATGGAAATGAACACCGGAAGGAAGAGAAGTGGAAGTACAATTTCTGATGGTAATTATCAAGGTAAAAGACTACAAAAAGATAGTAACAAGATTGATTTGAATAGTGAATATGTGAATGAGGTTGACTTTGACTTTGACTTTGAGTCAAAGTCAAACACATTGGACTTGAACTCCAAGTGAAATTAGTAAAAACTAGAGTTCAATGGGGTAACTTTTGATGGACCATGAGTTTATGCTATATATTGTATTGTACTATGTCATTTAGAATATATATCATATAGTATATATCAATTTATAGAAGTATATATATAAATATGTATTTGTGCTCACAAGCACTATATTTCTTATTTTTTATGCTTTCCAATAAGATGCTTCACATCAAGAAAAATCGAATATGTGAGGACAAATGGTAGTAGAACAATCAAATAAATAAACAAGAACTATTTATTGTTGTACCCACAATAAGACACAAATCGGTATTATTAAAATGATGTGTAAATAATGCACTATAAGTTGTACTAGTACAATAATTTGGAATTTCATAAAGATAATCAATCATTTGCATCTCTTTAAGCTTTGTTCTATGATCACTCGATCTAAAAGAAAAGGTGGCCAAAATTCTTTTTTCTTTACCTAATTTTGTTTTTTTATTGTTCAAGATAAGATAGATGAAATGATCACTAAGCTATTTTAAAAACATCATCTATGTTCGTGGATACAAAAAATGGTAACTGAGGAGATGATATATTGTCGGCATGCATGCAAGACAATATCTATAAGGTTAAAAAAATTTCTAATAAATGTCTTTAACAACTATCACATATGATATAGCTTATTATGTGAGTAGTCTATCAATAAAAAATTGTCTGGTTTCGTTTAAGACATATGTAAAATAGTACTGAGATGATAGATGATACTTTAGATATTCGAACACTTTCTGTTGTGTTTAGAACAAATAATTCTTGGTTAGAATTGTAATATGGCCATAATGGGCCTTGGGCACACCAATGTGGCAATGTTACGCACTAGACTAGACTGGCCCATTTAAAGCCCATAACAGTTTTTATAGTCGATTCTTATTCATTTACTTATTTGATAAGTTGGTGTGTTATATACTTATATACATTTGTCTGTCATATAATCGATATTAATGTTTTATCAACAGAAAATAGTTTCAACCATACTTATTAAGATCTAGATCTAAATTCTGATTTTACAATCCCACTAAGCAAAAACGAGAGGATCTTAAAAGGCATAAGATCTTAAGTAGGATCTCAATCAGCTTTGAATACGAATTATTAGAGATATAAAACATTTGAACATTTAAGTATGATCTTCATCTGATCTTATAATTCCAATCTTGCAAAGACAAAAACGATCGATAGTAAGATCTTGATCTTAAGAGCATTGGTTTCAACCATCATATTTCTCAATGTATTTCAGTTAAAATAAGATTACAACAACATGCTTATAAAATAATTGCATTAGAAATATACAAGAATCACTTATCAAGTTTATTACTATAATGAATGGATGAAATCTAGAAATCTAAAGCTCGTCGCGGCTTGAAGCAGATGAAAATGAAGGAAGCTCAATCTTATTTCCGCAAGGTCGTCCGTGGGGCATAACAGGACATTCGATGAACTTGGAACCCGATGCATCGACACATTGGTACACTTGGTATACTTGGTGGTTACCTTTGGAGTCTACATTGCATTCTATAAAAGGGGCATAGCCCACTGCCTTTGTAATTGCATCTTTGATTTGGCCCATTGTGTGAAATTTCCCATCAGCTGGTTTAATTCCTGTACTCAAATTGAAACCATATTGGTTAATACTTCATGTGTTGTGTTGTGTATTATGAAAAGAAAAAAATTAAAAAGCAAACAAAAAACCTTATATTAAGGAGGTGTTTGTTTGAACTTATTTTTTGGCTTATAAGCTAATGTAGGTTCGGCTTACATATACTAATTTTTTTCGGTTTACTTTGAACTTATGAGCTTGTATAAGTTTAAAATAATTGTACCTTTTATGTTTTTATACTAGTGCTTGTATTTTGCGCTTAAAAATATATGTACCTGCGTTCGCGAGAGCATGGAGGAGGTTGGCTTTTTTCTTGAGAGAAAGTGCAGCCTCAAAATAACCACTTTCGTCGAAAATAGATTCAGCACAAGTACCATGCTTTTCCCATTCGTGACGCCAAAATTTCAAGCCGTCGCCACTTGGGCACGCAAGCGTTGGCCATTCTTTTTCTAGCACACTTTCAAGGTTAGAAACCTATACACATAGACATAGTACATGTTGTATATGTTAGATTTTTGGGTTTATAATAAAGTTATATACATTAGTACATCGATAGTTGGATGCATTACCTTCGAGTCATCAAAGGGGTTGGATGAATCGCAGTTAGATGGATAGGTGCCGTCGACGTAATTAGGCCAAAGCCCGTGAATACTGAAATCTTCCGCTGGCTTCCCGGTTTTTGGATAACAACATCCTCGCCTCGAGTCACAATATGATGCTGGCCACTGCAAATCATCATACACAAAAATAACTTCTTATCTCAAAAACCATGTTTAACATTCATACAATAGTTAAAAACTCATACAATGCATGTGCATGAAAGCATATATAGCAAAAATCAAACCTGTTGAACAAAGTAAAAGAAATCAAACTCTTTAGCAACACTTAGAATTGCAACACATTGTATGACCAAAAATATGATCAACAAAGATCTCCCATTAGTATTCATGTTTAACTCTCTTAAATTTAGATGTGCAAAACAAGACGTTGGTTCATATCTATTTATACAAATAATTAGAAAGATGTGTTTGTATGTGATATAAATTAGTATATGAAGAAGATATGCCTTGTAAGTATACTCTTATCCTAACATTGCTTGTAGATATTGAACATTGCTTCAAGTCTATGTGTGTCTCGATATATAATAGATTTATACGGCATAAGAGTAGCACTTTATTTTTTATTTAGAAGTTTCGATCTCATTATTATAGATTTTATCAAGTAATTACGTAATGGGCAAGATAGTTTCAGATATTGTTTCTCAAGTGCTAATTGGGTTTTGGCAAATAATTGAGGGTTTTCTTAAACTATATGTCTCAAAGTTGAGTACATATTTTACAAATTATCAAAAATAAAATTTAGCCATTCAGTTTCTCATCCAAAAAATAAAAAAAATAATAAAAAATAAAATAAAGACAAAAAAAACAAAAAAACTCACTTTTATCTCGCAATTGGTAAATCGTTAAGCGATAAAAATTTACACCATCACGACGATAATTTTCTTATCTTCCACTAGACAGCTACTTCAATATACTTTCGACGAACCTTTTTTTGAGTTTTTTTAATGCTAAAATTTACGCGCTAAAAATCATATGTGATTTGTTTTTCTTGTATCGAATTCAAGTCTGCGTGTATAAATTTTCCAACAAATATCAAGATTATTTATTTTATGCAAAATTTTAGTCTTGTTTATTAGACGTGATCGAGTGTCTTGTTAAATACAACTGAACGACACTATCAAAAAATGATTTTAAAAACTAACATAATTTTTAGTCAGATTCTTACATTACAAAACATGATCAATGTTTGTACTAAGGAAAGGACCTTTATACAATAAAAATAGCACATTTATTATAAAAGAAAC
Source organism: Artemisia annua (assembly GCA_014162995.1). Lineage (NCBI taxonomy): Eukaryota > Viridiplantae > Streptophyta > Magnoliopsida > Asterales > Asteraceae > Artemisia > Artemisia annua. The sequence continues at coordinate 90,145 of LBNU01028802.1, read as the reverse complement.
GTGTATCTTTTATATAATAAAAGAATTACATCATTTTGGAGTGTTTTTACAAAACCCTTCTCATTGAAAAATAAATTAGACCAATAGGAGAGCTCAATTTTGCCACGTAGGCGAAATCGAGCAATATAATTGGCCAATAGAAAGTCAAAATTAAATTAATTTTGGTCAAACTTAATAAATTTGGTGAAGAAATTTGGTTAAGAAAAAAAATACATAAAAATATAGGTGTCAAATTTATGAAAATAAAAACTTAAAAAAAGATGAAGTAATTAATAAAACTTTAGTGGTTGAATTTTACATAAAATATATGGAGCTAAGTGTAAAATTAAAAGTTTCCATGTTTTTTAATAACTTTAGAAAAATACAAATAACCCCTTACACTTTATACCCTTTATACTTTATAATATGAACTTTGTTTAAAATAACATGAGTATTAGTATTAGTTTTAGACTTTCATCTATTAAAATTATAAAATTTGGTAAATATGCGAATTAGTTTTAATATACGTTAAATATTTTTTAAACTAATGTTAGTTTTAGACTTTCATCCATTAGAACATTTTTTAAATAAGGACTCATGTAACTATTTAAAAGTTTATTTTATGTGTACACGGGTTTGAAATACGGCTAAATTATTAGTAACGGGAATATAAATATCAAATGGTAAGCACGAGTTACTGTGATATGAAAATAAGTATACGCGAATCTACTTATAACAACGACTCATTGTTATTTAAAATTTATATATAGATATCCATTAAAACATTTTAAAACATTACGGAGCATATTTTAACTTCATCAACGCTCATTATGTGATACTAAACTCTCACATTTTGTACAACATGATATCAATAGTTAAAGTTAAACAACAACATCAACCTCAACCTCAACATGTCTGTCAGTTAAAAACGTTATACAAAGCTAAATAAAATAAATTAAAAAAATTAAAAAAAAAATAATGGGTTAGATAGTCATTGTTTAATATAGAAGGTGTTTTCCTTAAGTTATAAAAAAATGCACGCATCACAATCCTTTGATTACAATCACCTCCTAAATCAAAAAGAGAAAAACTAAGTAGGTGATAACCTAACTTTATTCATTGACGTGATGTTTCATAAATAAAATAAAAAAACGTAATAGTTGGCAGTTGTAAAGGAATTAAAAGTATGTACATGAGAATTATTTAGCAAGAATATATATTTTTTAATCAGGTTATTACGTTACTATACTGCGATAATGTTATTGAGTTGTTAATCATGGATGTGTCTATACTTATGATATGTGTTTAAACCTTTTTTTGCTTCTGAATAAAATCTGAAAGAGACCTCAACAGAACTGTGGCTTATGCTTTATCTAGCTGATAGTTTTTAATAACCTTTTTTATGGTTTAACTTTTTTTGTTATACACACCAACTTTTAATAATTTTTTTATTATTTTTTTTATTTATGTTTTATTGAAAACTTCTACACTTAATATTTGTGTTTTTACTATAAACACACTAAGCTATGATAGAATTAGTTGTGAGTTTAGGGGTTTTTTACTAAGCTTCTCAAAAAAGCTCATAGCTTTATCATAAACTTATTGTGTTATGGTAATTGAATAAGCCAATAAGCACTTTCAATAAGCATAACCAAACACCCCTTTAGTTCTAATCTTAAGTTTTCTTATTTGATGTTATGACTAACTTTGTTGTTATCCTCACTATAATGCAACATGTTAGTGGTTTTTGTAGTTTTGTGATCTTATCGCACACACTAAAGTGTAATGCAATTTAGAAGAGGATTAAGTATCAACACATGATTGTCGTGGAAGGATTTTCTACGCCTGCTCAAGGTATGAATGTATAATTAAGTTGAGTTGCTGACTTAGATAATACATGAATATATTTTAATATTCCAAAGATGTGTTTTAGTGCCAATATGGGGAATTTTATGGTAGGAATTCTTTACGGAGTGTAATTTGTCTTTGAATGAGTTAAAGAAACTTAACAGGTGTTTGTTGTCATTGATAACACTATGGGTGTCAACCAGCGGTCTAAAATATGTGTGTCTTTTACCTTAATGATTTAGGGCAATTGTGAAGAAAGTTGCACTAGAGTGAAAGGTCGGTAAGGATTCAAAGAATCCTAAAAGACTTGCGAATGTACTCTTTGTCATTTTTTCTTGCATTTATAATTTACTTATACAAGTAATAATAACTTTCTTATATAATTCGGGCTTAGAGAAAAATTATTCTTACACATTATACATAAACGTAAGATTAAATTTGAGTTATACCCATTACATCTTTTTTTGTTTCTATATATGTAATAAAGAAGCTATAGTGTAAGCATCTATGTTAATTTGGTAATTTTAGGATCAAACATGAGAAGTAAATAGCACAAACTAATGCAAATACAAATTTCCAAACAAAAAGGTACATTAGTAAACATGGTATAATGGTTATTCATAATCAAGGAAATGAATCAAAATTCAAAGCTATCTAATATGCTACAAATTTTAAGGAAAATATTAGTAAAAGAAATACCACATTTACAAAACACATCGTAAATTGATAGCACGGGTTTGCAAAACTAAAAGCATATATCATTAAAATCTCATGCAAAAAGGTACATTAGTAAACATGGTATAATGGTTATTCATAATCAAGGAAATGAATCAAAATTCAAAGCTATCTAATATGCTACAAATTTTAAGGAAAATATTAGTAAAAGAAATACCACATTTACAAAACACATCGTAAATTGATAGCACGGGTTTGCAAAACTAAAAGCATATATCATTAAAATCTCATGCAAGTCAAGTATCATCATGTGATTTTGCTGGAATAATAAAATATAATTTTTAATCCAAAAGCATTATCCTATAATAATAGGCAGATTATAACATATATACATATGATTTTTTATTTTTAGTCCACTAAGTAAAACCATTTGAAGCATGTTAAGTGGTTCATTTTTTAATCGATAATAATACATAATCAAAACAAAATTTTAAAAACCCTGTGCGTGCACAGGTATTATAGCTAGTTTGAGACTAAAGCATTAGAGGATACAACTTTTAACCTATATAAGGAAAGTAACCAAACGTGAAACGCACGAACAAAGCAGATTGTATCTTGTCCTAACTGATGTTTATCGATCAAAGATCGCAAGAACACGAGTATGTATGAAAAAGGTATGATACGTATATAGAAGTGTTTTCAAGAAAACACATGCATGACAAGAATGAGGTTTTCTCTTGAGTGGATTGCTAAATGAATATGAACATTGTCATTCACTAATTATCCTTTGAACATGACGTGTAGACCGGTCAACAACGGTTATCAAGGTTTAAAAATACAACAATCTAGATTGGATTTTAAATTTTGATGCAAGGCTAATTCAAAATGCAAGTTTTATAACAATAATTGATAAGAAAAATCATATTTGTCAAAGGGAAAAATAATAATAATAAAGTCTCATAAAAATGTACTTTAATAATGTTAGTTTCTTTGACATCAAGTAATCAAATGCCATGACTCCATTAGCCCATAAAGAGCAAGGTGTAGCCCCAGTTATGGCTTTTGAGTTTGCGTTAATAGTTGTTCAACTTGCGTACACTCAATCTTGATTATTGGTCACATGAAAGAGACATTTCCTAAATTAGGTTTCAAATCCCATACCAATATTGTGTATGAAATTTATGGTTCTTGATTCGATTCGCATGTAACCATGAGTCACAACTCACAAGTATCGTAAGACAAGTGCTAAGGGTATGTTTGGCGTAAATAGCTGGAGCTTAAAAGTGATGATGAAGGAGTTGGAGCTTTTTATTTACACATATGTTTGGTATAGTTGAAACTTATACATATAAAATGATGTTAAATGACAAAATATGTAAGTATACAAATTAAATTTAGGTACTTATGTAATTTTACACATATAAACTCAAGCTTTTTACAAAAACTTCTCCTATGTAGCTTATCTTCTAAGAGCTTATGAATTATAAAAACTATTTATAACTTATTTTTTAAAGATCAAGCTCCCATAAACTCTCATAAGCTTTGCGCCAAACATAGCCTAACTAACACAACACATGAATATGAGTTTGACCTTTATATATATAAGTTGGAACCACTACTTTCGGAACAAAGATGTTTATGTACAAAACTCATTTGAGCCGTTAGAAAAATACAACGAATGATTCATTGAGTTGTGAACCCGTTGTTGGTATATTATGAGATGTAACATGAATGGTATATAAATTCTCATGCTCGTCTGCCATCTGATAAGCAAGCTAGTAGTGGCTGTGGTTAATTCTCGGTTGTTGTGGCTTAGGAGGCATGTAAAAAGAATCACCAGAGTCAATCGGGGTATGCATAAACGGGTTCCATCTATCGAATATTATTCTACCTCCTCTACCTATCCTACCACGAGGATGAAATGAGCGTGATGCCATGGTATTCTGTAAGGAAGAGGCTGCTGGTGGTACTATGCCTGCAGCTGCCAGCTTTGCTGGATCTAGAGGCTTCGTGAAAAGTAATAATGGCTCGAGTGGATCCTGCAGAAATACCAAACCTTGAAATTAACATTTTAATTTATTCTGACTGTTAAGCCAAGTTATACACTTATTAACAGAATTAAAATTAATCCAATTTTGGAATAACTAGTTACGGCCATTTGCCTACAAATAAATGGGTCGAAACAGTTCAAAGTAGCTAATTCGTAACTAAACTATGAAACGGGTCAAATGGGTCAAACTGTACAAAATACAGTAGCTTTCACTAAAGATGTTCGATTATTATAGTATAGATTTTCTTATCAGATGTAACGCATTTATTTCTAGAACTCAAAGAAGTTAACAAAGTGTTTCTTGGTTGGCTCAACGCGATGCCCAGCCCACTTGGCCTGCACATTTTGCCATATCTACTTAAGCCAAAAAAAAGACTATCAAAATTAACCAGCTGCCACATCAGTGTCACGCCTACAAAGGTCAACACAGTCAAATTTAATTGCGAGGAAACCATCATTTTTTTTTTTTGGGTAAAAGGGAGCTTCCACCCTGGTAAAATAGGAAACCATCATTTTGACGGTAACATACTAACATGGATGAGTTACCTTGTATCAATATCTTTTTTAAATGCTTAACCATTTTTATTTATTTATTTATTTATTTATTTATTTATTTATTTGAAATTTACCAATTTATGGAATTAATATTTTACTGAAGTTACCTTTTCTTTATGCGATTAGCCCCAACAAGAATGTTACACAAGTGAGTTTTAGAAATTTTACCAATTTATGGAGCCACGAGGATTGGACAGGTTGACGTCTAAACTCTCGCTTAATGCCTCCCCCAGAAGGCAATACATATCTGGAGTCCATTATAGCCTGATTCTGTGCAGCATACGCATCTGAGTCGAAAAATTCATCCTCACTGGGAGCGAATTTTGACATATAAGATGGCAGTCCAGGTAGCGCTAAACTGTCTTCAAGGAGCTCTGTTTCATTCTGAAGATACAAGAATGCACATAAATAGGAAATCACTATTTACACTCCAAAGTCACTTATAAAGTTAAGATGTGGGAATGGGTCGATTGGGGTTGTGTTTTATCTCAAAGGGGTTAAATAATAGCTACAAGGAGATTGGGTCCATCCAGTTGAAATTCGTCTGACGTCTTATTTTAAAGCTTACTACCTCTAAAAAAATGTTCTGTTAAAAAAATGACCCAGTCCGGTTTGACCCGTTTGACCATGCTAAAAGACGGCCAATTTAACCCAAATCCGTTTTACTCTTAAGTGAATTACTATGAATTACCTTGTACTTCATTTGGGTCCTTTGAAGGATGACTTCGATGTCAATGACGTCTCTCTTCTTCTCTTCTCTCTGTACCAGACACAATACTTTACTCGTAAATATTTTAAGCAAAAACCATCTAAGACGCAAAAATAGACATTGAGGGAGAGGTAATAGTGATACCCTGATTACAGCCTCTAATAAGTTCTTTGCTTGCTCAAGATTGCGTCTAACCTGAAGAATGAAGATAAAAATATACTACAATAAGAACAGAGAGCATATATAGATTTAATCTAGGTATATTTACAAAAGAAGATATATTATTAAGCACAAAAACAATATAAAGATGGATTAGGATCATAATTCGTCAAGTGGTGGCAATACTTACTTGACGAAGCTTTTCAAATGATTGCACACTGTTTTCCCGTCTTTGCATCTGAAACACGAAAAAGTGAAAGTCAATTACTTAAATGTAGACATGTTACTGCAGGTTCAACTAAGATTGAACTGGTCCGGAACTTACTCTTCGTGTATGAAGTCTATGAGCTTTTTCCCTTGGTCTAAATACATTGTATGGATTGGTATCAGTAGCTGGTGGGGGTGGCTGAAAAACACATGAAGAAGATGGACATTAGCTTTTTAAGATACTTCGGTGTCAAATAATCATTTTGCTTAGGGGTAACTAAAATTACGCGTTTACCCCTTCCATTTCCTAATTTGGGAGACTTTGCTCCCATTTAACAGTGCCTTTTTGGTCACTTTAAAACCTACTAACGAAATCAAAAAATTTAAAACACTCAAACATGTAACTTATCCGAATTCCGAACACTATCTTCTACAGCCTGTTATATTACAGATAATTATCTTATTATATACATATAATATCACAGTATCACTTTCAGAACACACATCCAAACACGAGCAAATACTAACCTGCAAACGCCGCAAAACAGGTTTTTGCCATCTTTGCCGCTGACATATAAAAGGGGAATGTCAAAAAATAGGCGTTAGTTTATATTTTGTTATGATAAAATGGAAAATTCAAGTTTATTTTCAAAAACTTGTTTACCTTTTCTTTCCAGTAATTATAGATGGCTTGGAACACTCCATATTGAATGGACAGAGCTTGGAGGGCCTATCAAGTAGACAAAATAAGATCTAATCAACAATCAATGATCCATAAATTATCAACTAAAAAAACTTGCAATAATTATGAATACAATCGTCAGCATTGCTTCAACCTACACATGACTCTCTGGTTCAAATTTTTCTTCTTTTTTCTTTACGACAATCCTTAATATAAGAGACATAAAATCTAGTACGTAAGAATAACTCATACCTCGACAGCAGCATCGAATGTCAAAAGTACAGGTATAGGTGCACCAAGTGTAGGAGTTATAACTCCTGCTTTTTCTCGAGCCTTATGATCTAGTACCTCCAATTTGAATATAATAGTTTCCACCCTGTCCCAATTAACAAATCAGCATCAGAAAGCCTGCAATATGTAACGCACTAATATTTAAGACTCGAAACTTACTTTTCAGCAGGAAGAATCTTTCCTTCCTTATTATACTCTTCGAGCCAATCTTCATCCTCATTGTCAAGATCATACTCGATAAACTCTCCAATCTCAGCTCGCGCTGCAATTATATTGATATTATCAAAATAAAATTTAGCGTTAACAATGGAGTAACAGTAACAGAGCTCAACTTTACTATTCTGGTGGTTCGTTCTCTTTACTTTATTATACTTTAAACTTCAGCAACCAAACTCTCATCATTTAGTCGACCAAAATAAAAAATTAAGAACCGCCAAAAAGTAAAAACTTTAGTGGTTTTAGCTATAAAACATTAATGACGTTCTAAATCAATAGTCCCAGTTGTCAGCATACCTCCCCTTGCACGTAGATAAGACGTAGGTTGATTAAAAGTGGCAGAATAATCTCGTTCATACGTATCCACAATCACATATTCAGGAGTAGGTATCTCAGAAGCCGTTTTCTTACTAGCAGCTTGCGGTACCTAAATATCAGATAACAAACATTAACCAAAACAAACAAATCAACAGTCAAACAAAATACCAAAAACACAAGCTAAACCTGTGCCTCATTATCCGCTTCTGCAACAAGGCGAAGCATCTGTGTCCGGGTAGCACTTGGAGTATCGTCATCTTCGAAATCTTTTATAGATTTCAAAATAGGTAACTTTTTATGTATATCTAAGGGACGCGGTCTAAACGATAGTCTACTCATATCAGATTATCAGCAACTCATTTCCATCAATATCAACTGTGTTCTTATTTATTTACTGCAAACAACCATACAGTACACGTTACTCGTCCATATAACATGTTTCTTACCATGTCACACGCTCACAATATATTGTGTTCCTCTTTATTATTATCGTTTAATGTAACATACTTAGATATTTGTGCAACTATATGTAANAAAAAAAAAAAAAAAAAAAAAAAAAAAAAAAAAAAAAAAAAAAAAAAAAAAAAAAAAAAAAAATAGGGCTAAATTCAATTTTGCCCCAAATGAATAATTGAAATAAATTAGGGTTTAAAATTGAAATTTGCCCTAATTTTATAATATAGGGCTAAAATTTGGGGGAAATGAATAATTGAACTATATATACCGGAGATAGTGATTCCGGTAAGAAAGAGCCGGTTGACAGTGGTGGTTATGATGATGATGATGATTTGGTTAAGTTTGATTGACCCGATTCGGATTTAATTCTAGCCGTAGAGATCCGGATCCGAATATCTTCTTTTTTTCTTGTTATAATTTATGGCCTTATGGGTAAGGTTGGACCGGCACTTTACCCGCGTGATGCAGCGACGGGTATTCTGTACTCAAAATTTTTAGTGAAAAATATTAGTTGATTGTATGTTTTTCGTGATAATAACTTCACGCATTACGGGAATTTTAAGGAATAATTTTATCGCACATTATTTCGTATAAAATGGTATAGTACACGTGCATCACGATGCTATAGCGATACAAAAACGGTAGCTAGTAGTATTACGAAGTTTTGATGATTGGCGATGAAAGATACTTGCTGGTTAGCATAGTATCACGAGCCAAATTCTGAAGGGTCGGGTTCTGCTTGAAAGTGTGCTTAATGCATGGGTTCGTAGTTTATCATGTTGGTCTTGTTATGGTACCTCAATGATAAGGGTGTAGTACGTCTCACGAGTAGAGCAATCGATACGGCACTATACTAGTAGGGAGTTGGGTCGCACCCCTGATGATTCCAAGGCATGATGAAACCCATTAAACCTCTACTATATGCGGGACGGATGGCTAGTCCTTATCGGTTTAAGGATGTCATGCAAGGTCGAAGGAATGACTTTCGTGACAAGTGGTGTCAAAGCCAGGTCGTATTAAGGCGGGCCGAAGCAGAATATTCATGTCGTTATCCCAAAGTTCTTAAAAGTGTTGGCTTCGCAATGGTGACGGGAGAGGTCCTCCGGGATGTTGTTAAGGATAACATGATGTCGTATTGAGTACATAACGTCGCGTTTGATATAAGCCAACAAGAGTAATGGACTACTCCAAATAGGGATGACAATCGTTGCACGTTGGATCTTAAGTCACCATAAAAAGTAATGGACTAATCCAAATGGGAAGGTAGTCGATGCACGTTGGGACCCAAAGAGTCGAAATTCGAACGTCCATTTAAGCCATGAATTCGGAGTAAAGCCAAACCATTTGAGGGAAGTCGTTCGTTGAGGCGAATGACCATGCATAAGGTCGTGCATGAATTGGTGGTGGAAGAATGTCATGAGCCAAACTCTGAAGGTCGGATTCTACTTAGAAGTGTGTTGAATGTGTCGGTTCCTATTTTATCATGTTGGTCTTGTTGGAGTACCGAAACGGTAAGGGTGTAGTACGTGTCACAAGTATATCACTCGATATGTAGGGAGTTGGAGCCGCTCTCCTGATGATCTCAAAGCGAAACCAGTGAACCACTATTATGTAACTCAAGCGGACTGGTTGCAATCGATTGTCTTGTTTATCGGATGGGGTTATACCACAGATGATGGAGTGATTCACAGACCATCGGACAGAATAATATGACGATACTGATTACATATTGTGAGGATATTGTGGCGTGGGTAAGATTGTTTTAATGAAAAAATAGGGATGATATGAATGTGTTGAATTGATTTTATTTCTTTGACGATACAGTATCAACGGTTGTCAATTTGAAAATTGTGAATTATTTGTAGTTTTCATATGTCAGAGAACAATGTATGTGTATGGTAGATAAAAACTTAAAAAGCGAGAGAGTGAAGGAGGTGTAGTAGGGCAAAATCTCTTGTCTAGGAGTTTTCGTCTGATGCAAGTGAGAGAGTGCCAAAAATGTTGTATCATTGGGTAAAGGCACTAATATAACTTGCTGAACTTGAGAGTATGAGTGTAATATCCTCGCATATCTTAAAGCCTAGCAAGTCAAAGGGGAACATATGTAGCACGTGAGGGCTACTAAAATCGCCATTAAAAAAGCCTACATTAAACCTAGCTATGATTCTTGAATTCTAAAACGTTATAGGGGAATAATAGTATTAATTAGTATACTATATACGACACGCGTGCTACTAAAATAATTCAGAATAACCCAAAGAAACTATATGGTATAAACTTCCATAGCCTAAACGGCAGGGAGTGACGCAAATATGCACACCGCTAAGGGCTCATAAAGTAATAAATACTCGCCTAAGTAAAAGCCTAGACCGTTAAAAAAAACTAAACCCCCTCCAATAGAAAGTACCCAAACCTAGACTTCATCCTTATATATATATAAGATCGCCATTATTTTTACTAAACATCAACACCAAACCGCGTAGAACAACGAGACAAAAGACTAATAATAAACCCTTCACTACCCATCATAGTTTTTGGGGGCGTAAGTAAGTGAGGAGAAGACCCCAGTAACAGAGGTTCAATGCTTATCAAGATGGGCTTATCGAATTGTTAGGTAAGCTTAGACTTATGGTTATTGTCGTAATTAAAGAAAAAAAAGGAAACGTTAAATGAAATGTATTAGGACATACATTTGAGATGTTGTATTCTTAATGAAAACACTCACCCATCTGTGTCATATAAATACTTATAATAAACCTAATGTATAATCACTTTTACATCTTTTTAACTTTTAAATATAGTAATTAATGCTACAAATAGCAAAACACGAAACTAAAAAATGATTTTCTTTTTATGTGACTAGCGGAGGTTCACGGGGCGTTTCGATTAAAGATTTTAACTACATATGCCAGCGTGAGTCTTACTGCACGAAATCGAATGGTAACCATACATGCAGATACTGAGAATGTAGTGTAATTATATACTTACTAAATCCTTTAAATCCTTCTTAGTATCACATAACTTCTTCTCATTCTCATAATTTATTTACTTTTTCTCATGTTGTGGTTCCATCATTTCAAACAAAAAACTTAACACACTCTTAAACAAATACCCATGTCGATCGACATGTAAAACCCGAACCTTAAAACCACACAATAGGGGTTTGTGAGATGTTCCAACACTTATTTCAAGAATGTGCCAAAATAAAAGTTGTTTTATCTTATGGATGAAGTCTTGTTCATGATGACTGATCAAGCCTTGGCCACTAGTAACAATCACAAATTGCTAACTCGGTTCCGTTTTACAAAACATCATTTTCAAAAAGGAGTCAAAACACCCTTTTAATACATCATTAAATAATAAAATGTCAAATCCACATAGATCTTAAAACAATTTTCAGAACTTGTAAAAGTACGATATCTTAAACATTCCGTGAGAGTTTTGACTAGAACTTAAAACAATTTTTAGAGAAAGCGTTCCTTATTTATCTAATTTAAATAATATAATGTCAAATCCAGAATAAAAGTGTTGATGATTCAATTTTTGCAAGTGCAAAAATGTTTGACTCACCATGTAAACTTTCTGAAAAAAGGGTATGTCTAACAATAGGATTAGTCGATCAACATGTTAGAAATCAAGAAAATTACAAAAAAAAAATAATAATAATAAAAAAATAATAAATAAATAAATAAATAAAGTTCGGTGAACGATGTCAAGTTAACTAACCATGGGGCTTTAAGTAAAGGGGTGTTTGTTTAAGCTTATATAGCCGGCTTATGTTTATTTGATATTGGGATTATGTTTTGTAAGCTCACTTTTCGTGGCTTATTTTGAAACTTTTAAAGTTTTAAGAGTTAACTACATTTTTGGTCCTCGTGGTTTACCGGGTATAACGGTTTTGGTCCAATAGTTTAAAACGTAACGGATCCAGTCCAAGATCCGACGACCCGTAACACTTTTGGTCCAAAATTTTGTTGACTGTTAGTTTGACCAATTAAGACACGTGAAATGACTAAAATACCCTCATCTTAATGGACTAAAAGTGTTACATTTAGCAAACCATAAGGACCAAAAATGTAATTAACTCATAAATTTATAAAACAAAAAATAAAACTTTTTAACAGCTAAAAACTTTTAAAAATTAGGAGATTTATTTAAAAA
>LBNU01028802.1:49166-67892 GCA_014162995.1 Artemisia annua | reverse complement strand
TATATATATGCTTCTGTTGTTGTATACTTATATTCGTAACTCTGATTATATATGCTTCTATTTTATGCGTTTTACCTGTATAATCACACACACTCACATATACATTTATGCACGTCATATTTGTGCACATACATCCACACATACACTTGCCGGAGGTCTTCCTAGAAGTCTCCCTACTCCTGTACCCCCCGGGTAGGGGTATGCCTGTCTACATCCTTGGGTGTTGTCAGTAACTACTGTATATCTTTTGCATAATCATGGGAACTTAAAGCCTGAAACTCTAAAAGCGACGATAAGAATGATATTGGCCTTTTTGAATGACAATGCTTTGGCTCTGATTTCGGTCTGTAAAATGAGCTACCTCGGGGTGTTTGGGTAAGTGTCTGTAATAAGCTTAACAAGCACTTTTGAGTGTTTGTGCTTTAGTAAGTTGTTTTGGACAATAAGCAAATCCTAACAGTGCTAACACCATCAATGCCATTGTCCTTTGATATAACAGAAGGTAAATAATTGTGAAGTGTTTAATTTTACCCCTCAAGTAGCTTTTAGACAAGATTCAGTCTTATATATGTTTCATTTTACACTTTTTGACTACAATTTACTTAATTTTTCTGCATTTTAGGATATCGGTTTTTTATGATAACCACGTGAAGCTATGAGCGCCCTTATAACCAATACTGTCAATGAAACAAGTGACAAAGATGGCAAAATTGTAAATTCCTCTGCCGTTGAAGGGGATAAAGATTTTGAAGTTCATGAAGGTATCGAATTCGAATCTCACGAATCAGCATATTCATTTTATCAAGATTATGCAAAATCAATGGGATTCACCACATCAATAAAAAACAGTCGTCGGTCAAAAAAGTCAAAAGAATTCATTGACGCTAAATTTGCATGCTCGAGATATGGTGTCACACCAGAATCAGACAGTGGGACCAGTAGACGTCCGGGTGTCAAGAAAACCGACTGTAAAGCGAGTATGCATGTTAAAAGAAGAAAAGATGGTAAATGGTATATTCATGAATTCATAAAAGAACATAATCACGAGCTTTTACCAGCCTTAGCTTATCATTTTAGAATCCATAAAAATGTCAAATTAGCCGAAAAAAACAATATCGATATTTTGCATGCGGTTAGTGAACGTACCAAGAAAATGTATGTTCAGATGTCTAGACAAACCCTTGGGAATATTCATGTTGACTTTTCAACGGTTGACTTGAATTACCAACATGACCGAGGTCGGTTTTTGGCTTTAGAAGAAGGTGACGGTCAAGTTATGCTTGAGTATTTTGTTCATATCAAGAAAGAAAACCCTAACTTTTTCTACGCGATTGATTTGAACGAAGATCAAAAGTTAAGAAATTTGTTATGGGTCGATGCGAAAAGTAGGCAAGATTATAAGTTTTTTAACGATGTTGTGTCTTTCGATATAAGCTATGTTAGAAGTACTGATAAAATGCCGGTTGCTTTGTTTATCGGGGTGAATCATCATTTTCAAGCTATGTTACTTGGATGTGGTTTGGTTGCTGATGACTCAAAGTCAACGTGTGTCTGGTTAATGAAAATGTGGGCCCGGGCAATGGGCGGGACTGAAAACGGTCCAAAAGTTATGATTACTGAATACGGTAAATCATTTGAAGCATCCGTAAACGAGGTTTTTCCGAGGTCTCGCCATTGTTTTTATCTTTGGAGTATATTAGAAAAGGTACCAGAAAAAAATGATAAATTTTTTAATAAATTTAATAAGTGTATATATAAGTCTTTAACGGATGAAGAGTTTGATATGAGGTGGTGGAAGTTGATTGGTGTATTTGAGCTTCAAGAAAATGAATGGTTTCATGCTTTATATGAAGATAGGAAAAAGTGGGTCCCACTTTATATGAAAGATACATTTTTGGCGGGATTGTCAACTGCCCAGCGAGCCGAAAGTCTGAATTCTTTCTTTGATAAATACGTTCACAAGAAAGTTTCGGCAAAAGAATTTGTGAAACAATACGGTACGGTTTTACAAAATCGGTATGAAGAAGAAGCGGTTGCAGATTTTGACACGTGTCATAAACAGCCGGCATTGAAATCGCCTTCACCCTATGAAAAACAGATGTCGTGTGTTTATACTCATGCAATTTTTAAAAAGTTTCAATCTGAGGTTCTGGGGGTTGTCGGTTGTTGTCCGAAACGGGAAAGGGATGACGGGCCAGTCACGGTTTATACGGTTGAAGAATATGAGAAGAATGACAAATTCATGGTGACGTGGGACGAGACAAAATCCGAGGTTTGGTGTTCGTGTCTTTTGTATGAATATAAAGGTTTTCTTTGTAGACATTCAATGATCATTCTACAAATGTGTGGGGTTTCAAGTGTTCCAAATCGCTATATACTAAAGAGATGGACTAAAGATGCAAAGAATTATCAGTCAATGAATGATGGAAGCGAAGGAAACGAACGAATGCAAACGAGGGTAGAGTTATATAATGATTTATGCAAACATGCTATTCGGTTGAGTGAAGAAGGATCTTTATCTGAGAAAAGCTATGATATTGCGTTGCGTACACTTGTTGAGGTTTTGAAAACGTGTGTAAATGTGAATAACAAAGAATCTTTTAATAATGCTAGTTCAATCCGTGGTGTTGAAGATGAGAACATAACGAGTGTTTCTGCAAAAACCACTAAAAGGAAGAGTGCTAGCAAGAAACGAAAGGTTAGTTTGGGAAGTTTGTTATATGCTTATCTGTGAATAAAACAAACATCCTATACTTATGCCTTGCTGTTTGAATGATGTAGGTGCAGTTAGAACCTGAACCTGTAATGCTTGA
This sequence comes from Artemisia annua, assembly GCA_014162995.1. Classification (NCBI taxonomy): domain Eukaryota; kingdom Viridiplantae; phylum Streptophyta; class Magnoliopsida; order Asterales; family Asteraceae; genus Artemisia; species Artemisia annua. The sequence goes on along the minus strand of LBNU01028802.1, from coordinate 65,079 downwards.
AGCTCGAGACAGCATGCAACAAATGGTTAGTTCCGTTTTCATCTATACACATTTTTGTCAAAAAGTTAAAATTAAAAACATTATGACAAAATACTTCTGATAAAAGTTGTGACGTTTAATCAGGCACATGGTCTGAGGTTAAGTGTATGCGTGTTGGTCATATGTCTAAAGTACCACTCAGTAACATCAAAATTAAGGAATTTTTGTGGATTGAAATTTTGATATCCATGGTCCCTTGGCTACGATGAAAATGGCAAACATGTAATTTTCGAATATAATATAGTTTGTTTAATACAAAAAATGATGTAGGATGTTGTATGCATAATAAAAGTAGTAGTACTTTTTATGACTTATGATCCATTTGACCCGTCTCGTTTAAATTTTTTCCCCCCTGTTAGGTATAAAAACATATATTGACCCATTTTTATGTTAAGTGTCGAAATAAAATGTAAGTTCTGTGTTTGAATTAGCCATGATTTATGGTCTGAATTTCTCTCTGATAGGAAAACATGAGCTCGGATGGAATAACTCTACATGGCTATTACGGGAACCAACAGAACGTACAAGGACTGGTATGATGCTATATGATAAATTCTACTAAAGATCGAAAGTGAAAATATGATATTTGTTTTCTTGAAAAATTAATTCGTTTTCAATGTAGCTGCAGTTAAACTTGATGGAACCGCCACATGATGGTTACTATGTTAACCAACAAAGCATGCAGGGGCTGGTACGCAAATTCTATTTGATTTATTCAAACAAAACTTGTGCCAATACTCATGGACTTTTGTTTTGTAGGGTCATCTAAATTCATTGGCACCAACACATGATGGCTTTTTTGAAGCTCAGCAAAGCATACATGGTCTGGTATGTTTACCACTATAAAACGGAAATATAATATTTTTAAGTATTATTTTGTCCCATGATTTGTTAATGTCAACTCAATTTTGTGTCTGCAGGGACATATGGATTTTAGACCGCCAAGTTTAGGTTACAGTATGCAGGTTAGTGTGTGTAATTATAATGCATTAGTTTTGGGTTGAACATGTCACTTTTGAGTATGGGTCAGAACACTCCAGGTCGCGGGTTAACCCTCAAACACAATTTACCCTATAGTTGCGCTAATTACAATTACAAGAACAATTTTTACAAAAAAATGTAAATCTTTGAATGAAATAGGAGGGTTTATGCATTCAACCATTATTCTTTTTGGCTAACTTTTTTAATTTGACCCATTTGATCAGTTTGAGATAAAACACTACCCAAATTGACCCATTTGATCAGCGTGAGATATAACAATACCTAAATTTACCAATTATATAAGTAATTTGGTCAAACTTGCCACCTCTAGTCTCTTCGCCTTATTTACGCTGTTTTATGTTAACGAGGCATCTAAAAAATCAACTGCATTGTCTTGTTTCCAGGACGAAGCTGGTTTGAGAACCAATCATATCCACAACAACCCGCCAAGACATCCATGAGACACATCATATCATCATGGTAGCCTTCTGAAAGTATTCACTCTTTTTTACACATTTATCTTGGTGCTAAATGATGAAGGTTACATCCTAAATCCAGGTGCTTTTGGCACTCGAGTTTATGTCAAATGTATATTTATGTTATAAATGTGTTAGTCATTTAGTGAATTAGTCTTTTGTATGTAGATAATCGTTAGATGGTTCAAATTATAATATTTGGCTCTATCTTTAGTTGAGAATAGCAACATAATGTAACGCTCAAACTTGATCATATTAACTAATTTTTGCTGGTAATCACACTATTAGCCTCCAATTTTTGTAGTATCGTAATCAATATGTTTGTTGAAAATACACAAATTAGATATGTTGAAAGTGACAACACACCATAGTGTCACTTTCAACAACTCTGATGGAGTGTATATTTGTCACTGACATCTTAAATTCTTAATGAAACAAGTGTTGGTTTAACTTGCAGTACACGGTTGTGCAATTTGAGAGAGGAGAATTTGAGTTTTGTAATCATATCTTTTATATATAATAAAATAAAACAAAACCCCAAATGGGACTTTAGAAAAAGATTATTTCTTTATTAGGTAATATTTTAATTATTATTTTTTAATTTAAAAATTTAAAAATTTGTTTTGTTGATATGCTACACAAGTAGAAGATAAATACAAAAAATATAATTAAAACTCATAAATCACACAAAACAAAGATTAAATTATTTGTTTTTAAATAAATAAAAACTAGTTATAATACCTGTGCACGCACAGGGTTTTTAAAATTTCGTTTTGATTATGTATTATTATCGATTAAGAAATAAATCACTTAACATGTTTCAATTGGTTTTACTTGGTGGACTAAAAATAAAAAAATCATATGTATATATGTTATAATCTACCTATTATTTTAGGAGAATGTTTTTGGATTAAAAATTATATTTTATTATTCAAGCAAAATCACATGATGATACTTGACTTGACATGTTAGTGATATATGCTTTTAGTTTTGCAAACCCATGATATCAGTTTACGATATGTTTTGTAATAGTGGTATTTTTTTTTACTTATATTTTTGTTAAAATATGTAGCATATTTAGATAGCTTTGAAGATTGATTCATTTCTTTGATTATGAATAACCATCATACCATGTTTACTAATGTACCTTTTTGTTTGGAAAATTGCATTTTCATAAGTTTGTGCTATTTACATCTCATGTTTGATCATAAAATTACCATTAACATAGATGCTTACACTATAGCTTAGAAACAAAAAAAGATGTGATGGGTAAAACTCAAATTTAATCTTACGTTTATGTCTAATGTATAAAAATATTTTTTCTCTGAGACCGAACTATATAAGGAAATTATAATTACTTGTATAAGTAAATTATAAATGCATGAAAAAAATGATAAAGAGTACATTCGCAAGTCTTTTAGGATTGTTTGAATCCTTACCGACCTTTCACTTTAATGCAAATTTCTTTACAATTGGCCTAGACCATCAAGGTAAAAGACACCCATATTTTAGACCGTTGGTTGATACCTATAGTATTATTAATGACAACAAACACCTGCTAAGTTTCATTAACTCATTCAAAGACACCTGCTAAGAATTCCTACCATAAAATTCCCCATATAGGCACTAAAATACATCTTTGGTACATTAAAATACATTTATTTATTATCTAAATCAGCAACTCAACTTAATTATACATTCATACCTTGAGCAAGCGTAGAAAATCCTTCCATGACAATCGTGTGTTGATACTTAAGCCTCTTCTAAAAACACACACAACAAATTGTATTACACTTTAGTTTGTGTGATAAGATCATAAAACTGCAAAAACCACTTACATGTTGCATTATAGTGAGGATAACAACAAAGTTAGTTATAACATCAAATAAGAAAACTTCAGATTAGAACTAAAGGGGTGTTTGGTTATGCTTATTAAAGGTGCTTATTGGCTTATTCAATTATCATAACACAATAAGTTTATGATAAAGCTGTAAGCTTTTTTTTGAGAAGCTTAGTAAAAAACCTTTGAACTCACAACTAATTCTATCATAGCTTAGTGTGTTTATAGTAAAAACACAAATATTAAGTGTAGAAGTTCTCAATAAAACATAAAAAAAAGTTACTAAAAGTTGGTGTGTATAACAAAAAAATTAAACCATAAAAAAGGTTACTAAATATTATCAGCTAGATAAGGCATAAGCCAAAGTTCTGTTGAGGTCTCTTTCAGATTCTATCGAGAAGCAAAAAAAGGTTAACACATAAATCATAAGTATAGAAGAATGGTATCTCACATCCGTAATTACCAACTCAATAACATTATCGCATTATTGCAGTTTAGTAGCACATAATAAGCGTTAATGAAGTTAAAATATGCTTCGTAAAGTTTTTAAAATGTTTTTATGGATATTCATATATATTTTTTAAATAACAATTTCATGAGTTCTTGTTATAAGTAAAATCACGTATATTTATTTTCATATCACAGTAACTCGTGCTTACCATTTGATATTTATATTCCCGTTTCTAATAATTTAGCCGTATTTAATATTCAAACCCGTGAACGCATAAATTAAACTTTTAAATAGAATAACATGAGTCCTTATTTAAAAAAATATTCTAATGGATGAAAGTCTACAACTAATAATATTAAAACTAATTCGCATATTTACAAAATTTTATAATTTAAATAGATGAAAGTCTGAAACTAATACTAATACGCATGTCATTTTAAACAAAGTTCATATTATAAAGTATAAGGGGTATAAAGTATAAAGGGTTATTTGTGTTTTTTCTAAAGTTATTAAAAAATATGGAAACTTGTAATTTTACACTTAACTCCATATATTTTATGTAAAATTCAACCACTAAAGTTTTATTAATTACTTCATCTTTTTTTAAAATTTTTGTTTTCATAAATTTGACACCTATATTTTTATGCATTTTTTTTCTTAACCAAATTTCTCCACCAAATTTATTAAATTTGACCAAAATCAATTTAATTTTGACTTTCTATTAACCAATCATATTGCTTGATTTCGCCTACGTGGCAAAATCGAGCTCTCCTATTGGTCTAATTTATTTTTCAATGAGAAGGGTTTTTCAAAAACACTCCGAAATGATGTAATTCTTTTATTATATAAAAGATATATATCACTAAAAAAAAAACTTAAAAAAAAATCCGCGCGTGCGCGGGCATTATAACTAGTTATGTTTGAGGAGAAAACACGGGGATGGAGAAATTGTAGTGTATATTTTGTGCCTTGATAAGAGAAACGAGCCGAGTCTGAGCTCAATAGAGCTTAAGTTTGGCTCGTGAGTTATTCCTAAAGCTTGAGCTCAATTAAAGCTCAACTCGTTTATGAGTAATATCTCTTTTTTAAGAAAAAAGAAAAACAAACTTTTCTGATAGCTAAAATAAGATAAATTGGCTAAAACAGAATTTAAATTCAAGCAACTCGAAAGAGAAATAAATTATCTTAAAAATTATGAGTTTAGGTCGAGTTTTAGGAAGCCGATCTCGAATAGCACAACACATGAGCAGGTCATATTGTTTAAGAGAATCTTCATATTCAAACAATTATACATCATGTGTCATGTATTAATTTTTTTGTTTGTTTATTATTATTATTATTATTATTATTATTATTATTATTTTTGATTACTTGTGTTTTCAACCCGTTGGATTCAAACTCTTAACCTCCTCTTTGAAATGCTTGCATTCTTACCGTCAGGTCACCCCTCGTTGTCCGTTCATTTAGTTTTTCACTAGTCATAATTATAAAAGTAGATGATAAGCAGTAACAAATGCTAAAAGGAGTAAAAGCAAATATCATTTCTCTAAACTTAAATAACTTTATTATGTCATGAGCTTTCATATCTAAAATAACAAGCTTAAACAAACACCCCTACAACTAAGACCATTCGCAATGGTGGTAAGTTTGGCGAGTGAAGAAACCAGATGGCGCGCAAAGACCTTAAATGGGCATAGTTCGATGGTTTGCACCACCTAATGAAACATACCTTTTTTTTGTTTGGTTTTTAAGTATGTGTGACGTATATTGTAAGGACATATCTGTATAAAGTGAGTTATTTTTATATTTTTGATAAGATGGTGATCACTAAAAGTGTGCGTGGCGCAAAGCATTTAAAAGCGGTGAGTGTTGTGATTTTTAAGTCTCATTTGACAAGCATCAAGTAGCTTTATTTATTTTTCGGAACGCTCATTTACTAACGCTTCTGAAGTAGTAGCATTTAGGCTATGTTTGGCAAAAGTAGTTTTTAACAGTAGCAGTGAGCTGTGAGTAGTAGTTGTGAGCTGTGAGTAGTAGTTGTGAGCTGTAGCCACAGCACACTGCTCACCGCTCACGGCTTCTTAAAGAAGCATTTAAAAAATGAGCTTTCCTTAAAAATAGCAAAGCTTACCGCTCTTTTGCCAAACGATCACTAAAAATTAAAAAGCTCGTTGCTCACCACTCTTCGCCTCAAAAAGCTCAAAAAAAGCTCCCCGCTAAACGTAGCCAAACTTCCTGCAGCTATGTTAGTGGAAGTTTTTATAAAAAGGGAATGCTCTGTGCCACTGCCGACCTCTAAACTTTAAACAAACACACACCGTGTTTCTTCACATGAACCAAATTTCACCTGAATAGCCAATCACCATCGGTTCCCCTCCGATCAATCACCACTACGAGATCGAGAGAGACGATCACCTCTCTCTCATCTCATCTCCAGTTCCACCCCAAAACACACACAAAAACACACACACACATATTATTTCATATGGTTCCCAAATCATCAAATTGAATGCGTAGACCTAATGCCCGTGTTCCAGAACCTTCAGATTCATCATCATCATCATCATCAAATTTAGAATCTGATCATCATAATTCTGATATGAATCACTCTAGTATTAAAAACCTTAAATTCAAACCTAGATCCAAAAAACCAAACCTTAATTACAACAAACCAAACACTTTCTTAACAACCACTTTCATTACTTTATTTTTTATAATTATCATTATCACATCATTTTACTACTTTTACAATAATTCGCCTAATTCGCGCGAAAATCGCTACCGGGTTATAATAGACGGAGGCAGTACAGGCAGCAGAATACACGTATTCGAATACGATGTTAATGAAAATGAAAAAACATATCTGTTGGACTTTAGTGGTAGTAAATTAGGGTCAATGAGAGTGAGTCCGGGTTTATCGGCTTTCGTTGACGATTTGGGTGGGGCGGGGGAGTCGGTTAAGGAAATGATGGAGTTTGCGAAAGGGAGGGTTCCAAAAAATGAATGGGAGAATACGGAGGTGAGGTTGATGGCGACTGGCGGGTTGAGGATGGTGGGGTTGGGTGGACGGGAGAGGGTTTTGGAGGCGTGTAGGAAGGTTTTGAGAGGGTCTGGGTTTGTTTTTAGGGATGATTGGGCTGAAGTTATTTCGGGTATGAATTTTGTATGTGTTTAGCTTTTGGTTGTTTGTTTTGTAAAAGCGTGTTTGGTAACGTAGCTGTAGCTGTAATTGTAAAGTGTAAAATGAAGTCGGAGTTTGTGGTTAGGGATGATTGGCCTTTGGTTATTTCGGGTATGAAGGATATCTGGTTGTGGTTTAAAGTTCGGAATTTTGTTATTAGTACTGGCTGTTAGTTTTGTAAAAGCGTTTGGTAACATAGCTGTAGCTGTAATTATAAAGTGTAAAATGATGTAGAGCTAAACGCTTCGTTTATTAGTGTTTTGAATATGAGTGTTTAAGCAAAATCAAGAAGCTAAATGCTCGTTGCCAAACAAATATTATATTCTAAACGCTACAAAAAGCTCGTTGCCAAAAACAGACCAATTATTGATTTATTGAGTTGATGTGATAATGGTCTGATCTTTGCTGATTTTTTTAGTTATTGAAGGTGATATGTGATTTTAGGACAAACAAGTGATTATAGGTTACTTTTATTTAAGATACATTCGATACCTTTCAAATTGACTTTATCAGGTAAGGGCGTGCATGTTTTGAAAAGTGAACGATATGTCACATACAAGGAATGTTAATGTTATTCAACTAAATTATAATTTGTTCCCCTTAAGCAAATCAGTCCTTATCATTAGACTTACCTTGTTCTGGAAGCCAAGTAAAGAGGACGGTTATCAGGTTATGATAGGGTTATACATATTTGGGTTAAAGCTAGCTGTCATTTGGAGAATGGACCTAGACATTTTTGTTTAGAGTGTAATGTTGTTGGTACTTTTTGCTTCATTAAAAACTTGGTTTGGATCTCACTTCTTTAGTGGTGCTATAGTTTGGTAACCGGGTGGTGAGAAATGATGGTAACCATGGCTGGACCAGAGATGCCTAGAAAGATAACCATTGCTGGTAGTTTAATATAATTGAAAGCAATCTCATAAATGTTAGACGGTTTGCTTTTTAAGATAACAATGGGTTATTGTTGTGAATTCATGGTTTAAACGAGTAATTGCAGGTCTATAAAGGGTTTCCTTTTACAGATCTAGCTACATGATGAAAGTTTGTGTATGTTCAACTGTATGATCAAAGTTCAGAGAATCACTCTTATGAAAGTTTGGTGTTTTAGGGTCTGACGAGGGAGTATATGCTTGGGTTGTTGCTAATTATGCTCTTGGAACTCTTGGAGGTGATCCAAAGGACACAACGGGCATTATTGAACTTGGAGGTGCTTCTGCTCAGGTCAGGATTCTTCTTTTGGTCCATATATTTAGTTATTATTGTGGTGATTCTTTTGAAATAACATACTGTTCAGTCAATAGGAAATTTTTAAATGCTAATTGGCTCTGATATGCACAATGTGTGGTTATCTTGTCTTATTGTTGGATGATATTTGTAAAGTTGGCAATATAAGTGACTTTGGCATGGTAGTATAAATGTGCCATGTTGTGAATGTTGCCACTATTAGAATTCAAAGTATTACCTATGTTATTGTCACTAAAAATCATGACACCTAAATTTTTTACATGTCTTTGTTTTTTGAGCCATTGGGTGCTAAATGGCGGAGGTTCCATCCTAAATTCCGGTGCATTTAGCACTCAAGTTTGTCAATATACTATATGCAAATGCCCCTTATGTTATAAACGAGCTAGTCACTGAGGGGTTTGTCGTATGTAAATGTATACAACAATTGGTCCAAAGTGTGATTGTGGACCAAATATTTAGTTATTGGTGTTATCTTAATGTAATACCAAGAGTTTATTTATATCATGTTAAGTGATTTTTGCTGGAATCTTAATTGACAACTTGGAAGTATATGTGAGACAGAGCCACATTGTCACTTTCTAACAAATTCTATTGATTTGTTGTATTGCTACTAATATTGATGTGTTATGACCTTGTCCAATTACTAGGGAATGACTTGTTTTAACCTGTCACCCAAAAAAGCCCCTCTTGTTTAGAAGCAAGGTCGAATTATTCCTTATGAAACACACATCTTTTGTTTAAAGATATAATATACTTTGAACTTGGGTTGTGCTATAAGTCTATACTTAAGAGCATCGGGTATGTACCCAGTCATGTGGGAGTGAGTCGTCTGAACAACGGGCGTGTATAAGAAAATTTTTATATTTCAATTTTGAAGAGTATATGCGTGTAGTGATATAGTTTAGTTGAAAAAAGTGGGCAGTGGTTAGGATGAGAACATAATAGCTGAAAAATTGGTGGATAGTGATTAAGAAAAAAAAAAAAAAAAAAGTTGTAAGCGGTGGCAGAACATGAAAAGTAACGTGATACTGATGTGACTACAATGATGAACAGTTGAGTGGTGGGCAACTATAGATCCAAATATCCGAAAAGTTGTAAATAGAAGAGGAACTTACATTTTGCGTGAACTTAATATAGAAGGAAAACTTAAATACTTACAAAAATCTACCTAAATACTGTTAGGGCGGATGTAATTGGGGTCCATCCTCACGCTTGAGGTGCCTCATCACACGTCACCACCAATAAAACCTCACGGGCGAAGGGAGTATATGCTTGGATTGTGGCTAATTATGTTATTCTTGTGAATTCATAACAGTTGATTATTGTTTTGAATTCATGTTATGTGCTTGAATGTTGCGACTATTAGATTTAAAAGTATGACCTATGTTATTGTCACTAGGAATCATGACACCTAAATTTTTTTCAGGTAACCTTTTTCTCGAGTGAGCCATTACCCCCTGAATTTTCACAGACGGTTAAGTTTGGAAATGTCAGTTATAGTCTTTACAGCCACAGCTTGCTCGAATTTGGTCAGGTAAACATTTTTTTTAACCTTTCATCATTCATTATCATTCTTTGAATATGCTGTTACTTTTTATTTACAAGCCCTTATCTTACGTAAGATGTAAACCTGGTTTATAACTTACCCGATACAATGTATCTTTTATTGTTATTTTATATGACTAGTGTTAGTGCAACAAATATTATGGAACAACATTATTTTGATGTGAAATTCTTGGCCTTTTACTTGATTTTATTGTTTTTCCTAATTCAGAAAAGAAAATCTGTTGGCCTTTAATCTTGCTAAGCATTGTTGTCACACTAAAACCCTAATCTATCAAATAATCTTCAAAACAACAAGGCTCAAGCATCTTCGATAAAGGATTTTTGTACGCACACCTTTAAATAACAAGATTATAATCCTATACATTGAATCTTCATAATGTCGGAAATACTCTTATGTTACGTCCCATCATTATCAACTACTCCGTCATTAGCGCTTTGGATTTTCTCATATATATATCTCACTTTTTGTATCAATATCAATATTAATATCATTAGACATAGTTATTGGTTCATTTAACCCAATTAAAGATTTTGTAGGAAGATTAACAAACATATTTAAACTAAATAATAACTCAATCAAGCTTGAATAAGGTAACCTAAATTGCAACAATCACGTTATGATAATGATTAGAAAAATGAAATGCCGTATATATGATAGAAAAATGAAATGCCGTATATATGATAGAAAAATGAAATACAATATATATGATGATATCTTACGAGCTAGCGATGGGGTTATTGGCAATCATGGGAAGTAACCTGATATACATAGACTAATAGAGTATTTTTTGGGATTATGTAGTATCAATGGGGTAGTGTGATAAACTTATTATATAAACCGTCTGCAAACTTTATACAACAAGCTTCAACATTGTTTCTTAGCGATGTTTGGCTTTAAGTGGTTCTTAAGGCATGCTTTTCTTAGATTAACGTTTATTGTGAACAACAATGCCATGAAAGTATGATCAGTGAGTTGCTACTCTTCTTTTTTATATCAAGTAAAATGAAATAATATTTCACATTAATTATTCCGGCTAGATTACATGTGTTATAGTTGCATTTAAAGTTAATACCACACAGGTAGAGCCTGTTTGAAATATAAATTTCTTTCTCTATGGTATGCCATACTCAGCTAAAACAGTTTCGAAAACAAAATATTGCATACTGCATATACCATGAACATATATTAACACCAGTTTGCCTTCGCGCAGAATGTGGCATTTGACTTGGTTCGTGGATCAAGCATCGCAAAAGCTCCTAACCTGGGTAGGTAGATATGCTAATTGTCTCTTAGTTAGTCTACATACATCAACAACACATAAGATGGATACAAAATATTTTATGTTCATTTGATCTGTTCTTTGGAACCAACATATTTCAAAAGTTGGATGTTTGATTCTACATGCTGTTTGTCATTCCTTTCATTTCATTTTGATGTATCAATTCAATGCTGAAAGTTCTTATCACGTATTTTATGGGCTTGATCTCTGTACATTTGGTAGCCAACATTGCTCTTCTTTAGAAAAATTTACGTAGATGTGGCAAGATAGTTGGCTTGGGTAACAGGTCAAAGCGGGGTTGGTTTGGTAAATGGTCATTCTTTTGTAGGGGGCAAATGGTTCGGGTCCGGTTGCATTTTTCATGCCTACACTTTCTTGTTTATCTGTAAAAAAACATTTATAATTAACGCATTAGTTATGATTACGTAAACAATATGATTTTAGTTGTAACTTTGTCTTTTACATTAATGATTTAGGATGTTGCATGCATGGAAATAAACTTTGATTAGCTAAATTTTTTAATATTTTAGAAGTAAATGGTTTGATATTGGCAACTCTAGATTTAACTAATTTCAGGTTCTGTTGGTACAGAATCTTTTGGTAGCAAGGGACCAGTTGATCCGTGCTCCCCAAAAGGATACAAACACAGTCTAATGATAGGGAATATCACTCCTATTTCTTTTGTCAAAACAAACGAACAACTATCTATTCCACAAGCAAGTGGCAACTTCTCCGAATGTAGATCTGCCTCCTTAACATTATTGCAGAAAGGCAAAGGTACAATTTTTATAATAATTTTAGGAATTGAGTAACACTTTCCTAACTGTTGTTTGTTCTTGTTTTAATAACAGATGAGTGTGCCTATGACCAATGCTATATTGGCTCAACCTTTATACCAAAGCTTCAAGGAAATTTTTTGGCTACTGAAAATTTCTTCCATACGTCTAAGGTTACTCCACTTTCCTCTATGTTATCTTATTTTCTCTTCATCTACACCATAAACTAGAGGCAGGCAGCTAGAGCCTTCATGTCATTTTTTCGTTAGGGGCGGGTTGGGTTGACCTGAAAACAGTCATTTCTCTGCCCTTCAAATATTTTTATATATGATTGATGTGAGGAATTGTTGAAGTATTGATTATGATGACAGTAATAATCTAGGCGCTTCACATAAAACTATTAGGATTGCATGCATTAGAAATAGGCTTTTGCGACTTTCAACCCGGTTGACTTTGACCCGTTCCCCTTTTAGCTCATTTTTTGATTTGACTCATTCAAGATAAAACACAACCCAAATCGATTTACGCATAAGTAAATTGTTCGAAATTCACACCTTTACTTTATACGTCATTCTCCATTTTGTGGACCAGTGGAACCGTTTATCACATCTGCAATGTTGAATGGCAAAAGTGAACAGACCCGAATCTTATGGAAAATGGTGATTTCAAAATTCTTAATCTTTTTTGCTTTCTTTTACTTATTGTAGTTCTTTGGGTTGTCACCAAAAACATTTCTTTCCGAGCTCATGGTGGCTGGAAAACAGTTCTGTGAAGAGGATTGGTCAAAGTTAAAGACGAAATACCCAACATTTAATGATGACGACTTGCACCGTTACTGCTTTTCTTCAGCATATATAGTCGCTTTACTTCATGACAGCCTTGGAATTGCTTTGGATGATAAAAGGTAATTTCCTGCCGATCCTTGCAAACATTTGGGTTATAGCCTTATAGGTGACAATTTCAGACCCTTTACTTATAAATTGCTCACTTTGGATTATGTTTCATGTCTAACGTGTAAACAAATGGTTCAACAAAATGTATCTAAAATCTAAAATATATTCAACCTTTCAAATGGTTCTATTAAAAAAGATTGATAATATGTTGATTCTTGACACACTAAATAGATTATAAAAGACTTGGTGAACAACTATAGCGGGTCAGTTCAATCCGCCCATTGTAATAAAATATTTTATTTTGACCACACCTGCTTCTACTTCTTACCCAACCCACCCACTTTGCAACCGCTAAGTAAGTTAAATTCTTGTGTTTAAGCATCTTAGAAAAACTCGGCTAAACAAATATAATTGGATGGTGCCTTGAACAGGATCGGATACGCTAATCAGGTGAATGATATTCCACTTGATTGGGCATTGGGAGCCTTCATCTCTCAGATCATGAGTGACCAAGATGTCGGACAATTATACCCAACAAAATCAATACTCAATTTCGACTTTTCAACAATAGGCGGGTTAGTCTTGGTCATCTTATTTTTATTTGCTGCATATTATGTATCAAAATGGAGGAATCCCAATGTAAAGACAATATACGATCTAGAAAAAGGGAAATATATAGTTACACGAGTAGGTAGACACTCATAGTTATTTTACTTTTTCTTCTTTGTTTCGGCTCCTTGGGCTTCATCCATGCCCGCTGATGAATTAGATGCTACAAAATGATATGAAGGGAACATATTTTGCAGAATGTGTAGCATGAGCGATTTTGGGAATCATCTTATGTAATGGGAAACCCATGTAACTCAGCATTCGTATTGTTGATTCTTTGCTAGAGTTGTAAAGGGGGTGCGTAATTTTGTGTTATATTGGCTTTGGTTGATACCAAATATCAATGTTATTGTATATTCCAGAATTTGCATTTATCTTGGAGTCATGTTCTTGTAAGAGTACGCGGAATGACTAAAAACGTTGTGGTTTCACTTATACAGTGCATTGTTCCTGTAATTAGTATCTCAGTATACAAATGTTGCAATTTCTCGTATACTTTGATGGACTTGTACTACATTACTATTTAAGTCATATACAGGTGTATATCTATGTGTGATTATTAACTATAGGTAGCTATAATAATAAAATTTAATTAGGAATGAGACGTTCTTATATTTAGTAGCTAGTGGAAGAAAGTTGTTTGACATGATTAAAGAAACGAGAAACCAAGTCACTAACCAAAATGAAAGAGACATGGTTGAAGTAGCAACTTTGATCATTTCTAGTTTTGACTTTGTATGATCAAGCCGTGTCAATGGGTGAGCATTTCTATCATTGGTTGTATACTTTGGAATTTCTTGTTCATTTATATTGTAGCATTGATTGACATGATATGATTAACTGGTATGCCTAATTATATGTTTAAATTTATGTGTTAGCATCCTTGCATCTTATGATGACCCATTTCTTTATAAACCGATAACTTATTGACACATTTGTTTTGACACATATAGTCATGTTTTTTAGGTCTCATAATCATTTTCCATAATAATGAAAATGAGAAACATTATTTGTTACTATTAAGCTGTTTTGTTATTATTTAAGGAAGTCAAAAAAGCTATCTGAATGCATGTTAGCTTTTAGAAATCTATAACAAATTCAATTATTGTCTATTTGCTTTCTATATGGCCTACTTAAAGCGTGTTTTGTCATAAATAGGTTAGAAATCATATAAAGTTATTCACCTTAGGGTGGTGCCAATGTTGCCTAACCATGCCTAAAAATAAATTGTAATTAGCCAATAGATTCATTCCAACTAGTTTCATGTCTAATCATGCCTAATTACTTATTTTTAGTGGCAATGTCATGCCTAATCATGCCTAATTTTTTTTTTCTTTTTAACTCATAATTATATTTAACAATTAAATTAAAAACTTCAAATTTCATTAATAATTAAAACGAAAGTTACATTATACTTAGGGAAATAAAAACAAAACAATTCTAAAAATTGCATGGCCATCCCATATTTCGCCGCGACTTCCGTTTTCTTTTTTGCAATCTTCAATTTCGCCATTTTGATCAAGATATGATCATCATGAGGTTGGTTGAGAACTTCATAGCTGAAAAATAGATTTTTTCTTCGACACCTGTAGTGTGGCCGACATCAACTGTTTCTGCCAACTCTTCCTTTGCAACGTTTCTCTTCTCAACATACTTTCATCCAATTGTTGCCTTCTTATGCCGCATAATCTGCTACAGACTCAATATGTCTCTCTTGTCGACCTCGATTTCGGCCTTATTTCCCTTTTTCTTCTGCAGGAGTTTCGTGATCTCCATTTAGATCCGGAATAAATGTCACTCAACATTCTCAACATTCTCCATTGTAGGATGCCGAGAACTTTTTTCGTTATCCGAATTGAACGAAGATGCTTGACCAACATCTGGCATTGTTCCACCATTTGTCCGACTTTCTCTAACAATCTCCCAAGCCCTCAAATATTGAGTAAATATCTTTCCTTCTTCCTTTTTACTAATCGCCAACGCATTTGTCATCACGGTAAGATCGTCACACCCCACTCGTCGGAACCTTTGTTTCTTAACATTATTAAGTTATATAATTTTTAAATTTAATAATATTAACAATAAAGTATAAAGTATATATTTAAAAAGGTTAACTTGTTGATGTATAGGCCGTAAAAGTATTCATCATCGGTATGCCGATAATTTTTTCCATTTTGTGTTCAAACACATGGAATGTGGGCGCAAAGTACGGGCAATATTGCTTTGAAATGCTCTAGGATTTTGCCCCAAAAGTAGCGAACTATTTGTTGATTCCCGACCTTTGGCATTGTTGAGCTGAAACCCAAGCTTTTGCCAAATACCTCTTCGTCGGGCGTCCAATTCTTTTTTTTCGCTTTCCCGGATTTCTTATTTTCTTGAACGTCATCATCATGTTTCGGTCACTTCTCTAAAACAAAGAAAAATAACGTTTAAAAAATATAACATTAAGTTTAAAAAAAAAAACAAAAAAAATGTACGATTTATTAAAAAATTATAACGATTTAAAAAAAAACAAAATACGATTTATTAAAAAAAGAATATAATACCCGGTGCATTTGGAAATTGGGTTTGGGAAA
>LBNU01028802.1:22944-45272 GCA_014162995.1 Artemisia annua | reverse complement strand
TCTTTTTGGGTAAAGGGTCGAAGTAATCCTGCACCCTGGTAAATAACTGAAAACCAAAACGTTATGACCAGATGGACATGTGGCTAACGTACACGATTACAACCTCAAAGCCTAAAAACAGCCCTGAACGACACATAACCTAAGCTTATGACATGCAAAAGCGTCTTACCAACGCAAAACAATGAACCCTAGAACAGAATCAAAAACAAAAACCAAGCTAACCAGCGACAGCTGCCGATGTGAATTGATGAAATTCCACCTTAGTAGAGTAGTAAAGAAATAGCGAGATTCATCAAACACTTTTCAACACAATCATCACCATCCACGCTATTTTTCAGTTACCAAAGCAGCATACAGTATTTGACGCTAGAAACTTCAGCTTCCTCTGAGAGGCAGGAACATTTAGACTGGCAGAATAGAGTGACCGATGTAGGAACTATTTCTAATATAAGCCTCCCTTTTTGGTCACTAGCTAATCTTCGTTGGCGGCATACTGAAAGTCTGTTCTGAAGTATAGGCTACCCCCCCATCCTGACGCCCTTCGTAACCCAGACTGGGCTTTACCTCTTCTTCTTCTTATGACTCACCTTTTGGAAATATGTTATCGATGCATAGTAAAGCGTAACGACTTTGAAGTAGTAGCACAGGAGGAAGTAAATCACTGATTTTTAGTACAAATCTCTAGAACTGCCCAAGACAAATCTTTTAACCATGATGACACTAGGAAGCCCGACTCATACTCAACCTCGGTATAGAGTTCTTTAGTAACCTACCATCCCCTGTAAGCCAGAGGCGACACTTATACATAATTCAACACCGACTCATCCTCTAACCAAACCATCGACCTTAAGACAAGAGCAACGAACTACTTCTACCCGAAGATCCTATAAACACTAGAGAGTTCGTGTCGAATCCAGCATAACTACGACGCGTTTGCGAATGAATGAGCAATCAAAGTTGCATACCATACCATCCCTCAACAAACTTGAATAGGTCAATCATGTAACTTTAACCATATCGGCAAATACGGTAGCCTTCTTTACATAAGCTAGTAACTCAATAGACCATACTTCTTGAAATGATCGGTGCTTTACTTATCATCCACGGGCCTTCTTCCAACACTGTTCTAACAGCCTGAGTATCGAGATAAAAAGAGAAAAACCTTTTGCATTCATCAATGATCTTTGTTCAAACCATACTTGTAGCCAATTATTTCTAACATAGTAATGACTAACCACTGAAACGCCATTCTATTACAATAAAGTAGACATATAGAGTGTATTCAAGGACGTGCACTTCAACCTTTTTCTACTACTCTAGTGGAATAGACACGTTAACTCCTTCACAAACAGGCTCAGCAAACAAGACTTATAAGTACGGCAGGTTAGATAGGTTGTGTATCGCATCCACATCTAGACATGTAGGTGTAAGTTCTTTGCGCTCAAACCAGAGTAGTATTGCATTAGCCTTCCATCCTCCGACCTCATAAGCCTCAAATAAACCACACATACGCTCAGAAACCCTGTGACGGTTGCATTCCAAGTAGGCCAAATCGATGTTTTGCCCTCTTCAAGCTCCTAATATAAAGTATCGATTGCAGATTTACACGAACGACCAACACACTTCAAAAATCGCATTTTCACTTTTGCTATTGCCCGCACCAGATAGGGGACACCCAGAGTCTGTAGTGACCCATGCATCATTAGTATATCTAGTTGTGGAAATTGAAACGTACCAGCATCTGGGCAACACGTATACCATCACCTGATCAACATCTTCAACATCAACCTTGGTTGGGAATAAATTATTGGATTCTACCAGCATTGTTTTAACACTTACTCCATCTCCCCTCGTGCAGGATGTGGCAATCGACACTGAACATGAGTGAGATGTCTTCTTAAGGTTCCTCATAGTCACCTTCGATCAAATCAACCAGTAGCCACTCAATTCTTCAACATTTACATTAACCGGTTGTGTAATGCTAATGGTTCTTCTCCCTTATTCGCATACCGAGAACAACAAAATAAACAAAAAGATGAAACCTAAACAAATGAAACAGCATCGTAACACAAATCACCGAAGAACACCGACTAATCTGTCACAAACGAAAGCTCACAGAGTTGAAGCTGGAATAAAGCACCAATTAACACTGACCTAACCGACTTCCATAATGAGAGAAGTTCAAGAGGACGAAAACCAAAACACCCTAAAGACAACGCGATTTACGAAAACCTAAAAAGAAAGGATCGTAAACATTAACCAATCAAGCTAGACCGAAAAAAACCATGTTAATGAGAATTAAGACGAATTTAAACAAACATAACACACGATCATTATGCAGATAGAAATGGCCTTACTTTGAGATAATGTGAATTCATATGATTATTATGTCATGAACAAACTCATATAAGCTCAACAGTTTCTTGAAATAAGCGACAAAATTCTACTTATAAAATATATAACCAAAACGGTATAAGCTATGTAAAATCGCTCCAACGGACTCAGTCAGTTTGTCACCCAACTGATGGGCACCCACCGTGGTTCGGTGTTAGTTGGGCGACACGGGTTCGGTGTTCTTTTATGTGTACACAGAAAAGATAAACTGACGAAAAAAAAAAAAAAAAGGGAAAAAAAAAAAGGTTCACGTTTTTGGGTGCCGTCTAAAAATAGCTTAACAAATCGGATGACTTTTCTTAAATGTTGGACTTGAAAATTAAAAACGAGTAAAACATCTCGTGAACCCTCAAACTTTTAAATATTGTTTTCTCAAATCTCAAACTTTATCATTTTTGTTTTAGGTATAAACTTTTTTTTGTTTTTCTCGCAACTAACTCAAATTGAACTCAGAAGTGTTACCGATAATGTTTTGAAACCTGGTTCAACCCGGGTGGTTCAACCGGTTGAACCGTTCCAAGCAAAAAATGGATCGATTTAAACCGGGTCAACTTGCTAGGTTGGGTCGAAAACGGTTCAAATTAAACTGGTTCAACCCGTCCGGGTTTGAAGTGTCCCGGGTCAACCCGGTTTTTGTTTTAATTGATTGTATTTAATTTGATAGATATGTTTTTTAATTGGCTGTACAATGTGAATAAATTATTGTACTTTTAAGTAATGGATAATGTTTTGAAACCCGGTTCGACCCGGGTGGTTCAACCGGTTGAATCGTTCCGGTTGAAAAATAGGTCGATTTAAATCGGGTCAACCTTCTAGGTTGGGTCGAAAATGGGTCAAATTAAACCGGCTCAACCCGTCGGGTTTGAAGCGTCCCGGGTCAACCCGGTTTGTGTTTTAATTGGTTGTATTTAATTTGGTTGTACAATGTGAATAAATCATTGTACTTTTAAGTAATGGGGTATTTTAATAATAATATTAATTACATTCATAATTTCCTTTAATAAGATTTCAACATTTCAACAATATTGACTTTTCACTTTTCCACTTTGACTCTTTTTCCTTTATATGTAGTATAGATATGCAATTTTCCCATTTGCCAAATGGTGTGAAGTGAAAGTCAGCTAGCATAATAACTCCCCATCTACCAACCGTTGAACACAAATCCCTAAAATCACAAAATCACCAAAATCTCTAACGTCTCAAAATTAAAAATACCCCTAAATTTTAGGAACAATTAAACTCCCCCCTAAATTATCAGCTACAAATAAATTCACACACATAATCAAAAAAACAGTGTTAATCGAGACACCCCAATTAGAAGAAAATAATAAGCTCTCGATTTTCACATCTCCATCCATCTTTTCATTATTATTTTCCGTTCTTCGTTTGCAGGTACTTTTTTTTTTTTTTTTTAATATTGAAATGTGTTTATTTGAAATGGGTATTTGTTTAATTTCATTTTTATGTAATGATATTGGTTTAATTTGATGTTTTGCATGCTAAAATGTGTTTTATTTATTTATATGGGTTTTGGTTTCTTATAGTTTAATTAGAGATTTTGTGGTTAAAGTTGATGTTTTTCTATATTGGAATGTGTTTATTTCAAATGGGTTTTGGTCTAATTTCATTTTTAGTTTGGTTTTTAATCATTGTTTGCCCAATTTGTTTTTGAATTTGGGGCTTATTTATGAAATGTGAATTAGAGATTTTGGGGTTAAAGTTAATGTTTTTTGTATTGAAATGTGTTTAATGTTAATGGGTTTTTGTTTAATTTATGTTTCCCTAATTAAGAATGGTAATTTTTAATATTTTTTTTGTTAAATTTGTGTTTTATTTATGAAATGTGAATTAGAGATTTTGGGGTTAAAGTTGATGTTTTTTGTATTGAAATGTGTTTAATTTTAATGGGTTTTTGTTTAATTTGTGTTTCCCCAATTTGATTTTGAGTTTTAGGGGAATTTAATGCAATGTGAATTAGAGATTTTGGGGGGTTTTACGTGCAATGATATTGGTTTAAAAACCGGTAAACGGAGAGGTATGACATACACGGCCTAACCGGTATTCCCGTGGCCTTATCCTGACTTTTCCCTAGCTATCCTAAGATGTTCACCCAACGCGGTTTGAACCCGGGTCTATTTTGAGACCTTTAGGCCACCTTGAGATTGCTATATTGGTTAAAGTTGTTGCTTTTTATCTTGAAATGTGTTTAAATTATAGGTTATAGGATTTCTAATGCATTGGTATTGGTTGAAATTGATGTCGGGTATCTTAAAATGTGCTTAGATGTACATGGATTTTGGTTAGATTTATGTTTCGTAGCTTAATGTGGTTGTTATTTACATGAGTCATATGAAAAGGTTACACGATGTTTGTTTTTATGTAATGACAGAGATTAACATATGTTATATGTATATTGACTTATTATTGCTAATTTGGGTCTGACTTCATGTCTTAATGCTTTTTTTGAATCATGATAATAAAAATCCTGAATTCGATACGGGATTATAATGTTGTGAAAGTGAGAATATAGATTTTGGTTTGCTTATGTGTCTTTTTTCTTATACATAGGCTTGAGTATTATTTAAATGGGTGATCAATTGGTTCTGGATGTGAATCGGTTGGTGAAGCCTGTGAGCGTGGAAAACATAAAAAGGAATGAGGAGATGGTGGGCCTCTCATCGTGCACTAACTTAACTCGTGCAGCCGATGAGAATGGGGCCTTAGATGATGAGGAAGCGCCTCTAATAACAACAGCAGAGTGTCGTATTTGCCAAGAGGAAGATTCAGTTGATATTTTGGAGACACCGTGTTCTTGCAATGGTAGTCTTAAGGTAATCCATTTGTTTATTATTGTGGCCTTGGGGGTGTTTGGATGTGCGGTTCCAAAGAAGTTATGTGACATTCATTGAACTTGATGTTTATGCAGTATGCTCATAGGAAGTGTGTTCAACATTGGTGCAATGAAAAGGGAGACGTCACTTGTGAAATATGCCATCAAGTATGTTACTTTCATCACAATTCTGTAACTTTTATATTCTCAGTTGATAATCTATAACATAGTTTAGTATATTCTTTGCCCGAATTTATTTGTTCTTATGGACTATGATGATTTGGTATTCAGTCTTACCAACCTGGATATACTGCCCCTCCTCCCCGAGCCCGATTGGAAGAAACTACTATAGATATCGGGTAAATAGTTTTTCTCTTTTTTTCTTTTAGAAAAAAACACGTGTTTTTGTTTTTGATGATAAATAGAGTTTGGATTCGTTTTATCAGGGGAGGATGGCAAATATCGGGGACACCAATGGATCTTAATGACCCACGTCTCTTGGCAATTGCTGAAGCTGAACGTCAATTTCTTGAAGCCGAATACGAGGATTATAATGCATCAAACGCTAGTGGAGCTGCATTTTGTCGTTCAGCGGTTTTAATTGTAAGTCTTGGAAATTATAAATCGTTTAAAATAATTCTAAAAATGTTGAATTAACTTTGTCAATGTTTGATTGTTGTTTTTGCAGTTAATGGCTCTTCTGCTATTACGGCATGCAGTAACTGTGCCAGAATCTGAAGGAGATGGAGATGCAGATGCATCTACTTTCTTGACTGTAAGTGGTTAATTTTAATATACATTCGTGTATGTTTTTCTTGTTGAGGTATTATTTATTTATTTATTAATCATCTTTTATTTGGCAGCTTTTCTTGCTTCGAGTTGCTGGGTTCCTTCTTCCGTGTTACATCATGGCCTGGGCCATCAGCATCTTGCAACGTCGCAGGCAAAGACAGGTGTGTTTACGTCTTTACCTAATGTTTTAGACTTTCAGGTCAACCCGACTCCCTATGAGTTATAACCAGTACCAACTGTGCTAATTTGCATTTGCATTTTTATATAACAGGAGGCTGCAGCATTGGCGGCATCACAGATTGCTTTTGTATTGCAAGCGGGACAAAGACGTGGTCTACACTTTGCAATAGCATCTGCTGCCCCAGCACCAGCGCCAGCACCGGCACAAGCCCCAGCAACCGCAGTGACTCCCAACGTGGCTCCACAAGAGGACAATGTTTGACCGTTTAAAATACTAACAGCTGCCAAAGGGGGAAATAGTCTCGGGATGACACATTATTGTTGTAATATCTATGTTTTCTTTAATCAGTTTTTTTTATTCTTAAGAGTCCTGTTTTGTGATGTGTATAAAAATTGTTTTGTCTTGATCTTTGTAGACATGATTCTTTTTGTCATATTAAATTCGTTTTTCTTGAGATTTATTCAGTCAAGTCTATTTAAGTTGTATATGTACACAAGATTTTGAGCTATGTCCGGAAAAGAAAAAAATATGAATTAAACATTTTCAGCTAAATTTTGAGAGAAATATTTTACCTCTAAATCAAACAAATAACCTTTTGTATTATTCTTTTTCATTTTCTATTCCTCCTTAAGTGATACCCGAAAGCACAATTTTTAGTGTTCACTTCATTTTCTTTCTCTAAATGATACTCGGGAACACGATATTAGTATTGAGTAACAATGGAAATTATAAAACATCTAGTCTAGAGTTTTGGGATTCTACGGTAGGACCGTAGGAGGGATCCAATTATAAACATCACATGCAACAATGTTGAAGGCTAACTTTCAGGTGAAGATTAGTTGGTTCCGAATGAGAGAACTATGCAAGAAAAATAACGTTTTAAAACTCTGGTCGACCCCGTTTGATCATCGAAAGCCGGTTTTGGGCGAAAAACCAGTTGGTCTAGGAACCAGCTTGGTCAGATCAATTAAAATTTGGTTTTTAAAACAATGAGAAAATGGTTACGCTCTTCAAAGTGAGCTAACATCTCCTGAGCGGTTGTTAAGTCTAAGGGAGTTCCGAATTTTCCCCAAATTTTATTTAAAACTCCTAATCTTTTTCCAAATTGAACATGGTAACTTTTTTAATTCATCTATATTATTACGTGACAATTTGTTTATCGCACCTGGTCTCGAGTCTGCCCCTGAGTGTTGTAGTTTATCAAAGTTTGTTTTGTAAGTAAAAAAAGAAAAAGTAAAAAAAAAAAAAAAAAAAAAAAAATCATATCTAGCGGAAAACAAAAATCGACTAGTTTTACAAGTAACATCATAGGCTTTCCACATTATATTATAGGTCACAAGTTATTCGAAATCAAATCGTAAAATACTTTAAATCGACTCAATATAAACAAGCGGAGCGCGAGAATTTAGTGTAAAGTAGGGGTGAGCATCGGTCCAGGACAGGACCGACCGGACTGAGGACCGAATTAGCCAAAAAACCAAGACTGAGGACCGGACCGAATGTGATCGGTCCGGTCCGGTCTCGGTCGGTCAGGTCCAACAAGGCCAAATAATCGGTTTGTGGTCTGGACCAGACCGGATCGAGGACCGAATTAGCCAAAAAGCCAAGACCAGTCCAGTCCGTTCGTTCGGGTCGTTTGCTCAGCCCTAGTGTAAAGTACTCGGCTCAACTCATTTACGCCCCCTCCAATTTTATGAAATGTAAAGAACCTCCCCTGCTTTTACTAAAAAGGAAAGAAAGAAAAAGAAAAATGGGTAAAAATTTAAGGTTATGGGCTTTGAACATAAAATTTAAAAAAAAAAGAAGTAAGGCCCAACCCAAAGAAACTAGGGCACCCTTAATATTGACACATCTTATCATTTAACAAAAACCCTTGTAGCTTCTTGAGCCTCCTCCAGTTGATATCATATCACAGCCGTCGTACGGAAGGAAGAAGAAATGGTGCAGCGATTGACATACAGGAAGCGCCACAGCTATGCCACCAAATCCAACCAACACCGGGTTCTCAAAACCCCTGGTATTTATATACTTACTTTTTTTATTTTTATGTTTTCTTGTTTATTCTAGTTTTTCATAGTATATTTGTTATTGTGTCTATAATATTATCATTTGTGTCTTCTTAGTATATTGTTTTGTATTGGTTTGAGTTTTAAATTGTTGGTTTGTTATGTTTTGTAGGTTTAGTATATTGTTTGTTTCATTTTATGAATTAGTAATGTATATCAAATGTTTTGAAAACCGGTTCGATAATCGACCCGGTTTAGTTACTGGTTTACCGGTTTGACAACCGGGTCAACCCGGGTTTCTACCAAATAAAAGATATTGAGCCTAGAAAAAAATATAGGAGTAACATGTAAAAATGAATTTTACGTCTTAATGACTTGCTTTTATTTATATAAAAGCACGAAAAAATCAAAACCCGGCCCGGACTCAAGAACCGGTTTGAACCGGGTTTCGAAGCATTGTTGTATATGTTTACCATTGTTTCGGTAAAAAAGGGGTGGGGGGAGTTTTTTGATATTCGTGGGAAATTTGGTTGAATTGGTAATGTGTTTGATATTTTGATTTCTGATATTTAGCACATTTCTATATTGGTTTAGGATTTATATTAAATGCACGCTACAAGCTGTTTATTTTTATGTTTTCTTGTTTATTCTAGATATATTTCATAGTATATTTGTTATTGTGTCTATAATATTATCATTTGTCACTTGTTAGTATATTGGTTTGAGTTTTAAATTGTTGGTTTGTTATGTTTTGTAGGTTTAGTATATTGTTTTAGTATCATTTTATGAGTTAGGGGGTGTTTGTTTCAGCTTATTTTTGAGCTTATGAGCTTATGTGATTTCGGCTTATGTTTCACAAAGCCCATATTTCTGGCTTATTGTGAGGCTTATGGGCTTATGTGAGCTTATTACATCATAACAAGCTTATATAAGCCAATAAGTTTCATATTAATCTGGAAAATGGAAACATAAGCCGAAATTACATAAGCTCATAAGCCCAAAAAATAAGCTTAAACAAACACCCCCTTAGTAATGTATATCCAATGTTTTCATAACTTGTGTTATTTAATCGACCCGGTTTAGTTACTGGTTTACCTGTTTGACCACCGGGTCAACCCGGGTTTCTAACAAAAAAAGATATTGAGCCTAGAAAAAATGATGACATGTCAAAAATGAGATTACGCTTTAGTTACACATAATTAACTTGTCTTGTCTTATTGTATAAAAATAAGAAAAAACTAAAACCCGGCCCGGCTTTAAGAACCGGGTTGACCCGGGTTTCAAAGCATTGTTGTATATGTTTACCATTGTTTCGGTAAAAAAGGGATGGGGGAGTTTTTTTTGTTTTTTTTTTTTTTTTTGTTTTTTTTTTAATTATTCGTGGGAAATTTGGTTGACTTGGTAATGTGTTTGATGTTTTCATTTGTGACATTTAGTACATTTCTATATTGGTTTAGGATATAGATTAAATGCACGCTACAAGCTGTTTGACAGTATTTTTGTTTTTGGTGGTGTGTGATGAAGTGTTTAATTTGATTGTTTTGTGTTTTAAATATTGAGTAAATGCACCTGTGCTATATATGTTTGATATTTGGGGGTGTGTGATTGATATGATTGTTTTGTGTTTTGCTTATAGGTGGAAAGCTAGTGTATCAGACTACCAAGAAGAGGGCTAGTGGACCTAAATGCCCTGTTACTGGCAAGAGAATCCAAGGGGTATCATTCTTCCTCTTGTTTCTTTTTGGTATATCAGCGTCGATGTCAAATTGTTGCACTACTTGTTAATTTCTGTTTATCGTTTTCCAAAATGTCAGCTATTTTAAGAGTCTGTGTACCTCAAGAAATTGTGATTTACTTGTACCATTGTTGATTGTGTTATATTTTACATTTCTTTTAGGAAGACGTTGATTAG
This sequence comes from Artemisia annua, assembly GCA_014162995.1. Taxonomy (NCBI): domain Eukaryota; kingdom Viridiplantae; phylum Streptophyta; class Magnoliopsida; order Asterales; family Asteraceae; genus Artemisia; species Artemisia annua. Next base: position 35,157 of record LBNU01028802.1, on the reverse strand, counting down.
AAAATGTTTGAATTTTTTTTTTTTATCCTATTGCTTTAAGGAAGCTACAATGAGTGTTGTTGCGAAGATTATTAGTTTCCAAAGTGCTTAACTTATTAGAATTGATAAAGTACCTATAAGTCCGTTATATAGAATTGACGGTATGAGTGTCTGCATTGTCATACTCTGCTAGGAATCACCATATGAATTAAAGCTATAAGGGGCAGCTTGAAACAAGTTGGATACATTAGTGCAATGGCTTTTAAGCATTTTGTTGTTTTAAGAAGTAAAAATGAGTGAATCTGACGGTCTTTTACGAATTTCAAGTATTTGGATCCGTTTGGATAGTGCATTTTGATTTCGTTTCCTTAATTATAGATCTATGGGTAGTTAAATGGATATGATAAGATGGACTAATAGATTGGATGTATGATTAATTGCTACTAATATTGGACATATGACTATCTGGTCTGATGTTTTTGCAATGTTATGTCTTAAGTCATTGTAGAGAGGGTAATTGCCTAGACGTCTTGCGATAGTTTCTCAATATGGATAATTAAGAAACAGAGCTAGGGGAAGTACATTAGAAACGCTGCCGTGTTGTTCCCATTTCCTGTTTAATCACTTAAGGTGTCACTGACTTTGACATTATGCTAGTTGACAAAATGGTTTGTTTTCTTTTCACAAAAAGTTTTTATTTTCTCAGATGTTTTGTCTTCCACGTTATATAGCTATAGTTTCTTCTAAAAGATGACAGACGAGTTTAGTCTGTACTGTTTTGTCTATTTGATGCAAAACTTTTTAGAAGCCATTGTGTTTTAACCAAGATGTTTGAGATGAACATGAAATTATATAGGTTGAACATGCTTTTTGGTTTCTAACTTTGATTTCCCTATGAGCTTGCCAAATGTTTAAAATCAAAATTTGACTCGAGCTCATTGAAGCTGACATCTTTATTATGTGTCTATCCATAAGTGTAATATAAGGAAAAATATTTATATCTTTGTATGTCTGCCACTTAACACTTGTCGTTTATGCAGATTCCTCACTTGAGACCTACTGAGTACAAGAGGTCCAGATTATCCAGGAACAGGAGAACTGTTAACCGTGCTTATGGTGGTGTACTTTCTGCTGGTGCCGTAAGGGAAAGGTATATATCTATAATATCCATCAGTTTGTAATTACTCAATTCATTCTTATGATCTTCTTTTGGTTTTCTCATGTTTCATTTAATCAGTTCCTTTTCAGCTTCATAGTTACTGATACATTTTGTTTGAATTTTTTGTAGGATCATTAGGGCCTTCTTGGTTGAAGAACAAAAGATCGTGAAGAAAGTGTTGAAGATTCAAAAGCAAAAGGAAAAGACCTCAGCAAAGAATTAGAATTCTAGTACTTCTGCACCCTCGTGAGAGTAATTTTGGTTGTTAAGATTTTGAATCTGTAATCGGGATGTTTTTATGTTATGGTACTTCTACTTTGTCAACAATCAAACATGGTTCGACTTTATTAGTTATTTTTCCGTTTGATGTTTCCTGAATTCTGTCTGAATTTGTTTGATGTTCTATGCTTACTTTGATATCGGCTGCATTAAAATTTATATTTCAAGTGTTAACTTCCATCTGATAAGATTTTCAAAGATATCTGATTTACAGTTAGCTTAAAGATGTGTTGGTTTATAAAACGCCTATCGTGTCAATGTACATACTTTTCATATATCATTTTGCTTATGCTGACAAACCTAGACTCATGTATATAAGATTACCATAATTTTAAAGCTTGTATCTATTCTAATTCGGCGTTGCAGGGTTTAAGCTAATTAATTATGTCAATCCATTCTATAACAAATGTAGTACTCCATAACATTTAGATATCAATCAAAGTCTAAAACTGTAAGAAACTAAACACTAAAATCGACCAAAATGAAAGTCTATTCTATGTTGAACACTTGAAAGAATGAACAAACATATTCATATGGCATTGTTAGTACTTGAGAATTCCCATTGGTTCTCGAAGTAGACGACATTGGTTGGAGTCTGAAACATCATGTCGTTAGTACGGTCTTGAACTTGTTCTTGCATTTCAGGTATGCTAGTGAACGAGAAACAACTATCACTAAAATTATGTTGTTCTTCACTGGTCATATTATCCAAACCTTTGCCAAAATCTCCAAAAGTGGTTGAAGGTATGTTGAATAGCAAAGAGGCATCAATGCCAGTATTGTAAGTAGGTTCGTGTGTTGAAAAGAGATTGTTGGTGTCTTGATTACTTGACATAAAAGTTGAAGTGGTTTTCTGGTGGTTACCAAGCGTAGAAAGTGATGGGTTGATATTAATAGGTTTAATGTCAAAATGGCAAAAGTCCTTGTCATATTGACAAGGTTCAGGGGAAGGAGTATTTGGTATTATTGGAGATGCCCATGAATGAGAAAAAGCTCTTTGTGCACTTGAGTTTACTTTCTTGAAGATTCTACAAATTGCCCATTGTTCCTGCAAACGGGTCAAAACGTGCAACTTTTTAGTACAGGTTAAAACAAATTGTGACAGATTGGGTTGGCCCTAATGTGAAAAATGCTAATAAAGAAATGACTTACATTGGGAGGAATTGTTTTCTCAAGAAACCGCTTGGCTTGACCATTGCGATCGACCATGGAAGGTAACCGGAACTCATGCATCATCCAATCGGTTTTGAATCCTTTGGCAGCTCTACCTTTATAGAACACAAGTGATTTCTTCAAACCAATACATCTTGAACCATCAGATGAGTAGATTGGTCGGTCGGTACCAGTGGCTTTCCAGAATCCAGCCCCTGTCACACGGTTTGGCCTCGCACTATTTCGGTATTTCCGGTCTCTACGACAAAAGAAGTACCATTCCTTCTCACCGGTTGTTGCCAGTTCTAAAAAAAGATATGTTAAAGAAAATGATTTTCGTTTGACCAAAAAAGAAGCCTATGAAACTATGCAAGTACATTTTGTTCCTTTAATGGTATATATGTTACTTCATTATAAGCTCTAAAAAAAGCTCTCAAGATATATACAAGTTGTTGCCAAGATCGATTTTACTTGGCTCAAATTAATACTTTTAAGTCTTAACTTAATATTCATGGAGGTGTTTCAATACCCTAAACATGGTAGAGAAAAATGAAAATAAGAATGTGGAGCTCACTTGGAAGATCCCATGGATCATATTTATAGATATCTAGTTGCTTGATGAGTTCAATGGAGAATGGTTTTTCTTGGACCTTCCTCTTTAAGTAAAACCCTACAAGCTCTTCATCGGTTGGATGAAACCGAAAGCCGGGCAACATGATTTCCTCCATCTTCTGATCACCATTAGTCTCACTAATTCTCTCCTCCATTATCATACTTGCTTAGTTAAGCTCAGAAAACTACCTCTTTTTTCTAACACAAAACAACTTTTCTTGAAAACAATAATTAAAGCTTTTATCTTTCAATGCCCTAAAACAACAAACTGATGAAAAACAGAAACACAAAAAACAAAAAATTTGCAAACAAGAATGAAGCTTTTCTTTTCCTTTGAAAACCTAAAAACAACAGAATGATGAAGAACAAGACCAAACTAAAAAAATTATAACTAGAGTTTTTCTTTAAGCTCACTCTCAAAAACAAAACAGAAAAAACACAAAAAGAGCAAAGATTTTTCCTCTTTTTTTTGGTTAAATCTTTTTGCTTGTTTTAGATACCTTAAAACACAAGATAAAAAAAGTAGTGAAGATCACTGTTTTTTCTGTGAATATATTAAGAATGAAGAATAAGAACAGTGGAAGTGATCACTCACTTTGAGGTTTCTATTAATTAATGTTTCTTGAGTAGGGTTTTTCCACCGATGGTTTAGCCGTTTTTTCAGGTTGTATTAATTCCAAAATAATATTTGATTATGTTAGCTATTTAAAGAAACAAATACCAAGAAACATGGTATTCATTTGGTCAAGAAAATGAAACTTTCAATTTTTGGAAGAGAAGACTCTTATTTCTCACTATCAATGCCACTTATTTTGGGTTTATGTTATAAAAAATACAAAATGAGGAATCCCAAGAGCTTATATATCTTTGATTTGGTTTATTGGGATCATGAAGCTTGGTTTAAAGTTTATACAATTCTATATACATGGTGTAAACTTTTTGATAAGTATGTTTAGTTACTAGTTAAATGATATAGTATAACAAAATAAACTTGTCTTGAATGTGATTAAGTCTTTGTTAGAATGTTGTTTTACATCTTTTAGTACTTATATAGGAAATATCTATAGATATTTATTGATATTATCACATATATCTGAATAAAAGACTCGTCTTTTATGAGAAACTTAAAATGAAAAACCTTATACATTTACGGTTTATCCGATTAGTTCAGTTCATGAAAACATATTGTTTTAAAGTAACACACTTTTACATGACATCAAGAACCTAAAACAAATCTATTACAACACTAGCTTGAAGACAACAAGAAGAGTTTAATTTATTGATCATACATATAATTGAGATGAAGACAAAGAAAAGTTCATGGAGAAATGAGGTCTTTGAATGGTTAGGTGGAAACATGAACTTTGACTATCTTAATCCTATAATTTTAAAGTAATGGTATTATGTTAGTGCTACCACAAATAGATGCATAAAAATACGTAAAGTTATGAATGATATGTCTCGTACTTTGGTGAAAAGAAATTCCGTGATTAATTATTTTAAATATTAATACGTTTATTAGGAGTATATATATAAATCTAAAATGCAGATTAAATGCTTATATTTTCCGGAAAGCTTAATATTTCTATACAAACGGACGTGGTTTTCCCTATTTAAATTATTCGGAGAAGGCGAGCCTTTCAATTCAAATATACACGACTTTACTGGGTTAATCCCGAAGCTATTCTGACCCTTTCCTGACCACCTCAAATATACATACTCAGTGAGGCTTACCTCTTGTTTGAAAGTGTGAGAACTACACTTGAAAATGAATAAATTCTTAAATGTTGCATGTCATGTAGTGTAATGATCAATTTTATGAACTGAGATAATTAAATATTCACAGAGTTAAAACTCAAATTATTTTTTCTGACCTATGCATGCAAAAGTCTTGTGTCTTGAACTTGAAGGCATAGACAAGCACAATTAATGAGGCTGAATCAGCATTCAAAAATCAAGATATTCGGTTTCTATTCCATTCCTTCAAAGCTTCTATTCCATCGATTTGTCAGAGACTTGAATATTTCCATAGTCAAATGGACTTCAAAGATTCCCTTTTATTTATGTGATAAAAAGTTATTTTAATCAGAAGAGTTATGATATGAGATCAAATAACATGTTATATTACAAATGAACTTATCAACGGTTTGAGAACATGCGTGAAATATATATTAAGTGATATGAGTTTGCAAATAATTCTTAATGAAAGAAAATTTTATGTTACGAAGTATAGGATATGATCAAGCTATTCTCTCATCAATTCATACAACCTAACTCACCATTTTTTCATCACATACTTAATTAATCTTACACCGGGTTAATTCACATGGACATCTTCTGTGCATCACTTAACGTAGTATCTTGAAATTTCTTATTTTTAGGTTATTATCGACTTGACATATCCATCACCCTCCCCAAATTTTCCAATCACCATTGGTAGACATGAAAGTGCAAATAATTGTACAATCACTAGCAAAGCTCTTTGATAATGTTATTCTCGTAAACGGATTTGTGTGTCTGTCATGAAGAGATCAACGACCGAATGATGTCATGGCTATTTTTTTTATGTCAAGTAAGACAAGAGCATATCATACCTTTCTGTGGTAGCGACATTGCAAGCGACTCGATAAAATGCATACAAGGGATGTTCAAACTTCAAATCATGTCAAGTTTTAATATTTATAAAAATACACTCAAAGTGGGCTACATAAAAACCTTATACTGGGCTGATGATCTGTATTAATTTAATACCTTATGTGACTATAGTCGCTTAAAACACAAGTAACTAATCGTCGATTATATATAAGAAGGACTAATATATTTTTCTTAACGATAACTAACTATCTCACAATATATACACGATAAACTATTTCATACGTGTTAAGCAAGACTTGAACCAACAACCATTTCATTAGAGAGCTTCTTATACAACATAAGAATATCATTAATACACAAGCCCTTAGTACTATATTGATCTTATATATTTTCTTTCTACTTATAATTATACTCACATATTAAGATGACATGTAGAATTTACTTTTTTTATTCCATCATGTCATCCATTCATGTTTACATACGCGCTAATAATACGAACAGGAAGATATATATGCGAGAAGAAAATATAAAGGAATATATGATATGCACAATTTCATGAATACAATTGATTAGTCTTGAGATTAGGTGGTGTTAAAATGGATTGTAAACCCAAAGTGTCAAGTACGTGGCTAGCATGTTGAACTTTTCTCTATTTTTTTTTTCTTCCTTCTAAAAATAGATTAACAGAATAACTCAATATAAAATAAGTTAAAACCATAGATTAAAAGTCAGAGACCACAATATTGTTAATATGTGTGCCTTTAGTGGGAAAAAAAATAAAAATAAAATAAAATAAAATAAAATCTTAGCACGTATATATTTTACGTTGAAAGTTGAAACCATCAACAATTAATAGTCAGGAAACAAAACCAAGTGCTAAATAAAACTTATAAAGCTGATACAGATAACCATAAACACTAATCTATTTTATAAAAAATGCAATAACCAAATAAACAATCCAGACACAAATTTTATTTCCATAACAATGTCAAAAGGCAATAAACTTTTGACCTGTGACTTATTCAAAATATGTCAATAAAACCATTAGCGAAGCACTTCTTTCCCTCCACTCTACTACTACCTAATAAAATATTTATAAAAAAAATTCGAATTTTGTAGTATTAAATTCAAACCATCGTGCCACTACGTTCCATTCGTCCAAAAAAAAGATAAGAATTTGATATTATATATTTTGCATGATCTACATCAAGGCCGGCAACCTCTATAATCCAAAGTTCTTAACACTCATTTCATCATTTTTATGCAAGAACAAACTCTAAATTTGATGCTTGCAATAGTGACTGCTTCTGTTTAATCCGTCGTAAGCAAGATCAGAAGATCGTCGCTTGATTGGTACGTAGATACTTGACTTATTTTCCGTTGTAACTTCAAGTTTGTATTGGTTAACTTTGAAATTATGTTCTATCTATGAATATTTGTTTGGAAAAATTTTGGTTAGCTTTGTTGTTTATTTGTTACTCGTTAGTTTATAATATGTTATACTATCGATTATGGATTGTTTTTTGTTCGAATTATGATTTTAACTTTCGGTGAAATCTTCATTTAGTAGATAGTATAATTATATGAAGCTTGGTTCAGATTTGATTTATGGGTAACATTTCAGGTTAAAAGATTATCTCAATAATTTTGAGCCGAAATAATCATATTTGTTTTTTTGATCATCCTATACTAATTTTTGAGACTTCAATTTACATGCATATCAAAACACCCTCTACGTTTTAGTAGTATGCAAGGTACATAACACCATATGATGGGGCAATTTAGCCAGAGAAAACTTAGAAAACTGTCCATGAAACAAGTTATAAGAAGTAGATACGATCTGTTTCAAAAACTAGAGACAATTTGTGTAATAGAAAACTAATAAGGATCAAATTGGTATAATCTACCGATACGATATACTGTAATACATTTTATCTTTACTTATTCTATATGTCATGGATTTTGATCGAGAGGAAACATTCTTACCTTATGATCACATCTAGTACGTGTGCAAATTAAATTGTGCAAAGAATATGCACATATAAGAGTCACTATTCAGTCAGTTGTCGGGCCTCAAAGGCCACAATTTTTAGGTCTTTGATTGGTTATAACCGAATGGAATTAGATAGGACGAGCTAGAAGATAGTTTAACCACAACCCGTAATGCAAGAGCACGTCGTAGGACTAGTCTGGACAGGTCCAAGTGCATCTTTATGTAGTAGTCTTGCTATAGAAAGAATAAAAGTTCATGAATCTGAGTTTATCTGGTTGCTATAGAAATAATGAATTTGTCCCAACATTACGATGAAACATTACAGATTTCCTTAAAAGTCGACAATGTTGTGCTTTAGCAGCTAAGGAACTTAATAATCTCTTTAATTGAAACTTAATATTTTAGTTTTTATGCAGGCATCATGGCAGCAAACCTATATTCAGGTCACAACAAAACCACGAGTTCCGTTTATGTATTTGTAATAATCGGCTTATGTGGTTTTTTCTACCTTCTGGGGACATGGCAAAGAAGTGGATTCGCTAAAGGAGACAATTTAGCTTTGGAAATGACTAAAACAAGCGCAAAATGCAACTCTCTTCCAAATCTTAACTTTGAGACTCACCACAATGGTGAAAACATTGACGAGTCAACAAAAGTAAGAGATTTTCCGCCTTGTCAGCCTATCTTTACTGACTATACACCATGTCAAGATCAGAAACGAGCAATGAAGTTTCCAAGAAATGATATGATTTACCGTGAAAGACACTGTCCTCCACAAGAAGAAAAACTGAAGTGCTTAGTTCCTGCACCACAAGGATACGTGACACCATTTTCTTGGCCTAAGAGCCGAGATTATGTTCCTTATGCTAATGCACCTTATAAGGCTTTAACGGTTGTAAAAGCTAAACAAAATTGGATTCAGTATGAAGATAATGTGTTTAGATTCCCGGGTGGTGGTACTCAGTTTCCTGAAGGGGCTGATGCGTATATTGATCAACTTGCTTCTGTTATACCGATTGATAATGGGACTGTGAGGACTGCATTGGACACCGGTTGTGGGGTATGCTTTTTTAACCTTTTTTTATAGTTCTCATCTTTCCCAGAGAAAGAAGTGTCTTGTATGTTGGTATCGGGGTTTAAAAGTTTTGATTTTTTTTAATGAAAGTTTGGTTCTTATTTTGTAGGTTGCTAGTTGGGGTGCTTATCTTTGGAAGAGAAACGTTATAGCTATGTCGTTTGCACCTAGAGATAACCATGAAGCACAAGTTCAGTTTGCTCTTGAAAGAGGAGTGCCTGCGGTTATTGGTGTTCTTGGTTCAATAAAAATGCCTTATCCATCTAAAGCTTTTGACATGGCTCATTGCTCTCGGTGCTTGATTCCATGGGGAACAAACGGTAAAGGAAATTTTATCATTTTGCGCTAATAATATTCTTGCTTCTCCGTGCGAGGTATATTTATGAAAGTAGATTTCTTGATGAGTGTATTTTTTTTGTAGCTGGTAAGTACATGATGGAAGTTGATCGAGTTCTTAGACCTGGTGGCTATTGGGTGCTTTCGGGTCCTCCTATCAGTTGGAAAGTCAACTACAAATCATGGGAACGTACAATGGAGGATCTTGAGGAAGAACAACGTAATATTGAAGAAACTGCTAAGCTTCTTTGTTGGGACAAGATATCCGAAAAAGGAGAAATGGCGATTTGGCAGAAGAAAATGAATAGCGAATCATGTCGACCTGCTGAAAATACTCCTGGGGTTGAGTATTGCTCCAATGATCCCGACGATGTTTGGTAATAATCGTGTAATTATTTTTAGATATATTATCATATGGCTCAGATGAAAAACATTTGGTAAAGGGGGAACGGGTCAAATATCTCAAATGGGTTTAAAAGTTGAACAAATTCTCTTTTTGATGCATACAATCTCTTACTGCCACCTCAACTTGCGAGTGACCTTCATGTTCTAGAAACTTAAAATTTATATTTCTTTCGTGGCAATTTAGGTACAAGAAAATGGAAACATGTATAACGCCCGGAGGTTCTAATGGTGATGTAACCCAATACAAACCATTTCCTGAGAGGCTTTACAGCGTCCCTCCAAGAATTGCAAGTGGATCGATTCCTGGAGTCTCTTCTGATAAATACATGAAGGACAACAAATTATGGAAGAAACGTGTAAATGGTTACAAAAAGTTCAATAGCCTTATTGACTCAGGAAGGTACCGCAACATCATGGATATGAATGCTGGTTTGGGAGGATTTGCAGCTGCACTCGACTCTTCAAAGCTATGGGTTATGAACGTTGTTCCGACTTTGGCTGAGACCAACACTCTTGGAGTTATATACGAACGTGGACTAATAGGCATCTATCACGACTGGTATGTATCTTGACTAAAAAATGAGTTTTGGTTCTGGCGGGCTAGGTAAAGGGTCAAATGAGAACATTTTATGGGTCGGGTAAGGCTAGGTTGACTTGTTTTTGTCCACAAATTCTTTTATAAAAGTAGTATGTTATATATGATCAGTAAAAGTCTAAAACTATATTATATAAGTAAATGGCTGAGGTGGGGGCCCCAGTCACTCATGCATGGGTCAATTCTGGTTATCTTATATCTCAAGCGGGTTAAACGGGCAAAAGTTGTTAAAAATCGGTCAAACGGGTTAGAAATGGACTAAAGTTTATTTTTGATGCATGAAATCTCTTAGATCATAGTATTCAAAAGATTAGATCATTGTTGGATAATTATGTTGTTTCAATTAATATTCGACATGCTAATCTGTTATCTAATTTGTAGGTGTGAAGCTTTTTCAACATACCCACGCACGTATGATCTCATTCACGCCAACAGTCTATTCAGTTTATACAATGACAGGTAAATCCAACATAGAAGCATATAATTCTTAATATTATTTATAAACATGTATTCAAGATCTTCTTGAAAGTAGCATTTATCAAGATTGGTATCAAGATTGAAACTTTATTGAAATCCATGTAGATGTAATTTTGAAGACATTCTTCTAGAAATGGATCGAATTCTACGGCCAGAAGGCGCTGTTATATTGCGTGATGATGTTGATGTGCTCATGAAAGTGAAGAACATAGCCGAGTCAATGAGATGGGATACAAAACTAGTAGATCATGAAGACGGACCCATGGAGCCTGAGAAAATACTTATCGCTGTAAAGAAATATTGGGTTGTTAGTGAAAACAACTCAACAATCTCGCGGTAATCACCACAATATTTCACCGCCCATTTCGTCATTTTTATTCTAGTTTTTGCTAGATTAGAAGGATCACATGAAGTAAATTGTTCTTCATAGTTTCACTGCTTTTTGATGTTGAGTTACTATTAACTGGATACAAAACTGTAATCTTGAACTTTCTTTACTCATTTTTTGTTAACATTTATATTTGTTTACTTCTTCTTGTTAACAAAGAAAGTACATGCTCATGCCAAAAAATAAGTACACTAGATTACAACCAAGGATCTTTCTTGCAAATGAGGGAGCTTGTAGATTGGCATGACTTCCATATATATACAAAATGGTAGCTGTTAAAGATAAGTGGCATGTATCGTCTGTGTTCTTATAATGTAGTCACCAAGTCCCAGTGGGCCCGTTCAATGGCGATTTTATGGCTAAGTTAGCGTAAGCATGTGGTTACACTTAAAAGAAGATTTGTAATGACAGTGCATATTCAGATTAGTAACAAGAAGAGTAGATTACAACCAAGGATCTTTCTTGAAAAGGAGAGAGCTTGTAGATTGGCATATATATACAAAATGGTAACTGCCAAAGATAAATGGCATGTATTGTCAGTGTTCTTGAATTATAATGTAGTCACCAAGTCTCCGGTAGGCCCGTTCAGTGGCGATTTTATGGCTAAGTTAGCGTAAGCATGTGGTTACACTTGAAAGAAAATTTGCAATGACAGTGCATACTCAGAAGTTTTGCCAAATGGGCCTTATTAAACTAACAATTGGTACATACTCATGTTAAAAAACATTGATCATGCCGACATGTAACTTTTAGTAAATTTTTCGGAAATTTCTTGATCAAGCCATGTATGTGATTTGGGTTATTCGACTTCTCTTTCGGTTCCATAGACTTTTGATATGACCATTAGTTTTGTCATTTGATCAAAATTCAAAGAACTTTTTGATTGTCTGGTTGCTATATGCTGCATTAAGTTGTTTATATGTGGAAAGGCCAAATGGGTCAATAAAATTGACCCTAAACTACAAAACTTTTCAAGATAAACTGCCTAATGATACAAAGAGGTAGGGTCTTGATACACCTTTATGTTGTGAGGTCATGTTACCTTCTATTATGGTGAGCATTGTAAGTGTGCCCACCAATCCCCAACGGATTATAAAACTCAAAAGTGTAAGATAGACTATTTGCATCAATGGATCATCATAATCTTAATAGTATAAGATAGATCATA
>LBNU01028802.1:5796-17089 GCA_014162995.1 Artemisia annua | reverse complement strand
AATACACGTTATCATTTTATCCGAGAATATGTTGAAAGAGGCCAAGTACAAGTTGAGTTTGTAAGAGGTGATTTGCAACGTGCTGATATTCTGACGAAAGCTCTCGCAAGGATTAAGTTCAAGGAAATGCAAGAGTTACTCGGAGTTGAAGACCTCCTTATCTCGAGTCAGAAATTAGGGGGGTGAATGTTGGGCTAATGACTGTCTCGAGCATATGGGAAGTCAAAGAAACAGATTCCAAGCATATGGATAATCACAATTCTAGTTTAATTAGGTAGTAATTAATATAAATAAATAGAACGCTGAATCAGCTACTTAAATAAAACTAAAAGTAGTTTCAAATTACTAGAACGGTACCCGCGCAATGCGGCGGCGGGTACCGTGTGTTTGTATTTTGCGTTATTTGGTTACACGTTTAGTTATCTTCATTCTTTATAAGTAGAAATATTAGAGATGGTTAAGCCAAATAATTTTAGTTTGAACAACCAACCGCTTCCTAACAAACTTCTTAACCAACTTGCTTCCTAACTAATTAATTTTGAAATCTTTCCATAATAAGCAAGAAAAAAGTCTGAATTTTAAGCCTTTCTAATTATAGAATAGTCCCAAATGCATTATATAGTAGTATAGAAGTATAGATATAGATATGCACAGACTAGATGAACTACATCTGCTTCAGAATTTGTGACCTCTTTTAACATGTTTAGTTTAATAGGCAAAACGTTGACCTAGTTGTTACTGTGATGGTTTAGTTATAGGTCAAATGGGTCATGGGTTGAAACGAGTCAAATGGAAACACAGGTCAAACATGTCGTGGGTCAACTGGTTCGGGTTGGGTCAAGACTACCAAGTTTATGTTGTATTCAAAATAGCTTAGCGAAACACTTTAAGAATGGGCTTATTAGGTTTTTTAGAGTTAATGTCATTTTTGGTCCCTGTGGTTTGCCGGGTCAATCACGAATAGTCCCTGCCGTTAAATTTCATCGGGTTTGGTCCCCATGGTTTACGACCCATACGGGTTTGGTCCCTTGACCAACTTATCCGTCAGTTGACCATGTTTTTTGGTGACGTGGCTAATAAGTGGGGGGCAGTTTAGTCTTTATACTTGTTTTCCCTTATTATAACACAAACACAAACATAACTTGAACACAGAACACAAACTAAACACAAACACACTCAGAAAAACAATGGTTAGATGCAATCGTTATGGTTCAATAGCCGTTATCAAAACATCATGGACACCTTCATTCCAAGCATATGGATAATCACAATTCTAGTTTAATTAGGACTCCTTATTTTAGTCTTAGGATAAGGACTATCATGTTTAATTAGAATTGTATTAGGATTAGGAAAGCTTGTTTTTCTATTCTCTATATATACAACAGCCGAGCTGTGGTTGATGTACGCATTCCAATATCAGTTTTTGTAAGCAAATACTTTTCTGATTAATTAGAGAGCTTGTTCTAGTTATTCTCGTGGTGTTTTTGTTCCATTCCTGTTCGATCAGCTTTAGGTCTTGATCCTCATCATCATGTTCCATCTTCTTCCAAACAACTTAACTAACATGATCATGTGACTAACAACCTCCTCCTATGTACGTACGTAGTTATGTTACTGATGCAGTAAGTAGCAACATGTCATCAATATCACCTAGTATCTTTCAAGCCGCCTTTTATAAAACCCCACCACCTATTACTTCTTCTTCTTTAAAAGTCAACTATTATAAACTATGCAACAACAACAACAACAACAGACCTTATTATATTTGCAACTATTCTTCTTCTTCTTCAAGGTCTTTCACATATGTTGTAAGTTGTTAACTACTTTCACATTTCCTCTATTTAACTTTTTTTTTTGTAAAGTATTTGTGTTTGCTTGAACCATATGTTATTCCTCTTTTCGTCGTTTTTCGAAAAAAAGTTATATATCTTGATCAATTAATTAGTGCTTGTTTTATTGAACCTCTAATTAGTCCATCCTCACGAAATAAGTTGTTGAATTATTATTTGCAGTAGATACTAATAGTTGCTTATACCTTGAGCACCAGCATTGATTTTGAAATGATTAGGTTTGGTCTTATTGTGTAGAATTGGAGATACTCATGTTTTAAGGAGGACAAATCTTCTCCCGACTGTAGCATTCCCGAGACTTCCGGAGATGCATTGCCAGAGGAACAAGAACAAAACCAACCAAATGTAAATTGGCTTTCAAATATAAATAAGGTAATTGTTTCAGTTAGATTACTGAAATTTCCCTTAACATCGGTGAAGCTAAATGTGCATAGCCTAAGTATAAACGAGAAAATTTGTTTGGCCCTATGTGCTATATGTAATTGAGTACTTATTCTGCTGTTTTCAGATTGCAGACACTATATTCAGTGCACAACCATGGACAGTGCCATGGACAACGAGGACCATTCTTCAGGTGCAACTATTTCCTTTTATAAATAGTTACTTTGTTTTTCATGTATTCTTTTCAATAGTGAGATAACATAATTTGGCTGTTGATAGCGCTTACCAAGTTATTTTGTTTATAATATTTACATGTGTGGTTTTGGTGGTACTACACATTTGAAATGATCTTGCACATGCTTTTTTGGTAGGTATAGTTACAGTAGCTTTTCGTACATGATTTTAAGAAAACAAAAACATGCCTTTCGTTGCAGCCTCAACCATAGAGATCAACCTGTGCCTGTATGGAAACACACACGTACTAACCTATTTGCATAACCCGTTTCCATTAAGGCTCAATAACTAGAGTTAAATGCAAAATATACAGTAGCTTTACCAACCACAAGGTCTTTTGGATGTAACAATTTACTCATTCCTTAGGGTCTAGTTGTTGAATAAGGACAATTATCGCCCTTCTGACAAAATAAAAAAAATTAAATAAAATAAAAATCAAATGCACCAGTTGTCATCTTTTATGTATTGTTTGATGTGAAGGTGGTCTCTTATTAAGGTGCCCCTCGTGGGAAGATGTGCTTAAAGGCACAAAGAAAGGAATTGACTAGCATGTGGGTTTAATCCTGCCATCTTTTAGGGCCATTTTGCCATTAAGCTTATGATTCAAGATTATGCCCACTCTATGGAATGTAATGAAATGATGAGCAAATAACTTTAGCACGGCCAGCGTTAAACTTCGGTTTTCAATCAGGGAAAGAGTGATTGGTGGAGACAAAGGAGACTGCATATACCTTAAGTAATAGGAAGCACAGCTCACAAGTCACTGTCTGGACATTATGAAAAATCTTGGTAGATTATGATAGCAGTTGTAAGCGTAGATTGTTGGCAATATGGCTGAGAAGGAAGAGGAATTCCTCTTATAGGTAATCGAGAGCTCCTAGTGTGCATATTTGCTTGTACCTTCACACTTCATACATGACTAAGTTACTGATTGGATTTTCCTTATCACAATAGGTTGCCTTTGGGATACGGTCAGTAAAGTTCTATTTACTTAGCATTTAGAAGATTAGAAGCTGCGTGCATATGCACCAACCGAGGTTTCAGTTATTGTAGAATCTAGACTAATTGAAGTAACAGTTATCTACATGTCCTTTTTTTTTTTTTATCAATACCTGATACTTTTTTGTCTTTGTTTTTTGTTTATTTTCTTCAGTTTGATTGGTTTTTCTTTGCATCCTTCTACATTGGCACCTTAATTTGCACATTGGCAACGTAATTCACTTGCATGTTTTGCCTTTACTCTCCTTGATATCTACCAACCTATGCTTATGTCATTCTTTATCATTCCTCTTTAACTCCACTTCTCATCTGATCGATAAGATTTGACGGCAGACAGCTGATTCACATCTCTGATATTTTGAGTATCACTATGCTGCAAAGAAAAAAATATATATACATGATGATTCGTAGCCACTATCATGATAACATCGAGTTGAAGATAATAGATGGGGAATGGCATAAACATACGTTGGTAGAGATTAAAGTAAAAAGGTAAAACTTTTAACAGTGCAAATCAAGGGTTCATACAAAGGACATGCTATCGGGTTGAGACCCTTTTGCTGAAATTTATACACGTGGTAGGGTGTCAAATGTAACAACAATTGAAGAAAAAAATTTGTTATTTGTTTATTGTAAAGAAGGGACACCTACTTAACTGATAGCTTTAACTGGTTCTATCTAACTAAAAATTTGGTAGTTTTAAGCACAAATCTTCTAACTCTTTTGAAACTTAGGAAAACTAACACTTTCTGGAAGCCTATTAGCCCTATTCGTAGACCCATTACCTATAAAGAGTGGAATGCTGCCCTAAAAGAATGGACCATTGTATTTTGTTTGTGGATTATTTACCTTCTTTGTCTCAACATCACATGGTGTATTCATCCTCTTGATCTATCAGAGTCCTACAGTTTTTTGCTTTACTACCTCGGCCGTCAACACCCAGAGTCGAGTCATCACTGACCAAAACATATTTTCTCGTTGTTTTTGGATCGGTTGTTCCTGTCTAAATTTCTTACATCGGAAAACTGTTTACTCCATCATCACTGCTGGTCTCAAGATTCACATTTGTAACCTGTTCTGGTGACTTTTGCTTTGACCGGGGCTTGTTCATGTGAATGAGTAACACCTTGAATCGAATGTCTGTTCTTGTGAAACTTGTGATTGATTATCTTGTTTTAACACCCCAGTTACCAACTACCTGCTTCACTTTCATCTCCTGTTCAACACGTTTTCATGTTCACGAATCATGTGAGATCTAAGTTTTTTTTCCTGTCGTGTATGAATTAAAAACCTACAACAAGCCACAATCATAAGCGAATGCTCATAGGTTTGAGAACTTTTTCAACCCTATTTGAAAACTGAACCAAATTGTATTCGAATTTGTTAGACTAATACCAGTCTTTGACGTTGAACAGCCCAAAATTGGTTAACTTGTTCTATTGAAACCGAATTTGTAATGGTGTGCACCTTTGCAATTAGTTACTTGGTTATACCTGGTTTACCTATGATCCGAACCCGAAGTCAATCTGCATAATCCTTGCGAGGCCTTATGCTTTTTTCAATTGCTTGTGCAATTTTGTTAAGAGATGCCTATACAAAATGTCACTTATATCTCCCCAAACATATGCAATAATGTACAAGTGTAAACACATTGTGTACTAGAAAGTCGGTCTCTACTTTGTCTTTTGTCGATACAAATTGTAAGCTCCCCTTATCAATATAGAGAATATTAGTACTAAATCTCTTTAAACAGTAAATTAATTGTATCTGGCAGAGGTTCGTGATTTATGGATGTATTTTAGTATTATACGAAATAGTTGCTTTCCGACGATTGAGGGGATGTCCATGACGACTCCTTGAATGCCCAGAAGTGGGCTCACCTGGCCGAATGCATTGTTTTTTCAATACACATACTCGTTGACAGCTCCATGGATTTTCTAAGGGACCCTATGGACATTCATGAGTTAGAATATTTGGTCTGACAAGCTATAGCATTGTTCTCCAAAAAAAAAAAAGAAAAAAAAAAAGAATTATTTGAAGTATATTTCTTAAAGCTTAATGCTCAAGTATTTTACAGTTTTGCCTTGATGGGAAGTGTCAAGACGTTTGTGCCAACACCTCTTATCTGTGTCGTACTACCATATAGGACTCTACAGGTGTGCTGTTATTGCCTTTATGTTATTTGCGCACCAAGTCTTGTCTTATTGAGTGGTTTGGCTTTAGAGCCCACTATCTCTATCGAAGCTATAGAGAAATTGAGAGAACATATTATGAAAGGAAAATTATCATTATGAATTGTAAATTCCCAAATGAGGGTTACAAAGTATTTAAATACAAGATTGGCAGGAAAAGTAAAACTAACTAATCTAACTAGAACTGTCTATACTAGTTGATTACAAATGCTAAACTACATCTCATTACACTTATACATGCTTGCATTCAACAGTATCTGCATCTTGTGTTGAGTCCTTGAATGCATTGCTCTGTTTCTTGTAACTGATGAAACAGAGGGCTTGAGTTGGCTTTTGAGTTGACTTTTGTCTTGTACTCCAACATCCCCCTTGCAAGTTGGCAGTGTGTATGGATTACACATGATCAACTTGGAGATACAACTGTAATGAAGAGGCTTGCTCAGTCCTTTGGTAAGAATGTCTGCTAATTGGTGCTTTGTAGGGATATAGATGGGTTTAATTTGGCCTGTTTTGATTTTATCCCTTACAAAGTGACAATCTATCTCAATGTGTTTGGTTCTAGCATGTTGGACAGGGTTGGAAGCCAAAGCTATAGTAGAAACATTGTCACACATCATGAGTATAGGAGTAGGGACATGAACCTTAAATTCTTTAAGTAGACATTGAACCCATGTAACCTCACAAGTAGTATCAGCTAAGACCCTGTACTTAGCTTCTGTGGAAGACCTGGATACAACAGTTTGTTTCTTTGATTGCCAAGAGATTAAGCTAGAACCTAGAAATAAGCCATAACCAGTGACTGACCTTCTAGTGAATGGACAACTAGCCCAATCACTATCACAATATGCCTTTAAGGTGAAGTTACTTTGGACAGGGAAGAACAAACCTTGACCAAGAGTAAGCTTCACATACCTGAGAACTTTGATTAAGGCTTGCATATGAGATGTCTTTGGTGATTGAAGGAATTGACTCAAGGCCTGTGCAACAAATGAGAGATTCTGGTAATGGTTAAGTATAAGGGGGCGTTTGGTTCGTTGTAATTCATTGTAATCCGTTGTAATTGGAATCTGAATTACATACGAATCATGTTTGGTTGGCAGAGTGGAAGGAATTGTAATTCAGATTACATTGCGGTGACTGTTTGTATCGCGTTGTAATTGTAATTCAGTTACTCCAATTACAACAAGTGAGGGAATCCAGATTACATAGGAAGTTGGATGGAAAGTTTTGAATTACGTTGTAATTCAGAATTTGTATACTTTAAAACAAATTATTATTATTATTATTATTATTATTATTATTATTATTATTATTATTATATTAAAATAATAAATATTAATAATAAAATAATAATAATATTAATAATTATTATTATTATTATTATTATTATTATTATTTAAATATTATTATTACTATTTATTATTATTATTATTATATTAAAATAATAAATATTAATAATAAAATAATAATAATAAATATTATTATTATTATTATTATATTAAAATAATAATATTAATAATAATAAAATAATAATAATAATAATAATAATATTATTATTATTATTATTATTATTATTTAAATATTATTATTATTTTATTATTATTATTATTATTATTATTATGAAGATCACTTTTATTATTATTATAATTATTATTATTTTATTATTATTATATTATTATTATTAAAATTTTATTATTATATTATTATTATCATTATTATTATTAAAAAAATATTATTTTTTATCTTATTATTTTATTATTTTATTATTATTATTTCTATTATTATTATTTTATTATTATTGTTATTATTTTATTTATTATTGTTATTATTTATTATTATAATATTTGAATTATTATTATATTAACCTTTTAAGTTTTATAAAAAAAAATTAATTCCAGTATGTTGCGAGTCAACCAAACACATCGACAGATTTAATCAATTACAATTACAACACTTTACAATTACAACACATTCCAATTCCTTAAATTACAATTACATCAAATTACAATTCCTTTCAAAGATTACAATTCCTTCTAAAACATTCTGTGAACCAAACGCCCCCTAAGAGTTTGCCCACAAGTGTCCTATAATTAGTAGCATCTGGCAAAGGATCACCATCATCAGGGGAGAATTTCTTAGTTGGTTTGATAGGAATTGCTGATGGTTTGGTATCTAGGAGACCAACATGAGTTACGAGGTCAAGTGCATACTTCCTTTGTGCCATGGCAAGCCTTTGTTGTTTCTCAAAAACTCAATTCCTAGGTAGTAATGCAGTGGACCCAAATCTTTGATGTTGAATTTGGCATTGAGAGCAAGCTTGATTTGTTGAATAGAGTGATTGTCATTACCAGCAATTAGGATGTCATCAACATAAACCAGAAGTGTGATGAGCTTCTCTGCAGTATTAAGAGTGAACAAGGAAATATCAACATAGCTGTGTTTGAAGCCAATGGAGAGGAGAAAGGTTGTTAACTTCTCAAACCACTGTCTGTTGGCTTGTTTAAGTCCATATAAGGATTTCTGGAGTCTACAAACTGAGTTGGGAGGAAGAGTGGTTGAGTAGCCTTGAGGAACTTGCATGTAGACCTCCTCATTAAGATCACCATATAGAAAGGCATTGTTGACATCTAACTGCTCAATTGATCAACTTGGAGATACAACTGTAATGAAGAGGCTTGCTCAGTCCTTTGGTAAGAATGTCTGCTAATTGGTGCTTTGTAGGGATATAGATGGGTTTAATTTGGCCTGTTTTGATTTTATCCCTTACAAAGTGACAATCTATCTCAATGTGTTTGGTTCTAGCATGTTGGACAGGGTTGGAAGCCAAAGCTATAGTAGAAACATTGTCACACATCATGAGTATAGGAGTAGGGACATGAACCTTAAATTCTTTAAGTAGACATTGAACCCATGTAACCTCACAAGTAGTATCAGCTAAGACCCTGTACTTAGCTTCTGTGGAAGACCTGGATACAACAGTTTGTTTCTTTGATTGCCAAGAGATTAAGCTAGAACCTAGAAATAAGCCATAACCAGTGACTGACCTTCTAGTGAATGGACAACTAGCCCAATCACTATCACAATATGCCTTTAAGGTGAAGTTACTTTGGACAGGGAAGAACAAACCTTGACCAAGAGTAAGCTTCACATACCTGAGAACTTTGATTAAGGCTTGCATATGAGATGTCTTTGGTGATTGAAGGAATTGACTCAAGGCCTGTGCAACAAATGAGAGATTCTGGTAATGGTTAAGTATAAGGGGGCGTTTGGTTCGTTGTAATTCATTGTAATCCGTTGTAATTGGAATCTGAATTACATACGAATCATGTTTGGTTGGCAGAGTGGAAGGAATTGTAATTCAGATTACATTGCGGTGACTGTTTGTATCGCGTTGTAATTGTAATTCAGTTACTCCAATTACAACAAGTGAGGGAATCCAGATTACATAGGAAGTTGGATGGAAAGTTTTGAATTACGTTGTAATTCAGAATTTGTATACTTTAAAACAAATTATTATTATTATTATTATTATTATTATTATTATTATTATTATTATTATTATTATTATTATTATTATTATTATTATTATATTAAAATAATAAATATTAATAATAAAATAATAATAATATTAATAATTATTATTATTATTATTATTATTATTATTATTTAAATATTATTATTACTATTTATTATTATTATTATTATATTAAAATAATAAATATTAATAATAAAATAATAATAATAAATATTATTATTATTATTATTATATTAAAATAATAATATTAATAATAATAAAATAATAATAATAATAATAATAATATTATTATTATTATTATTATTATTATTTAAATATTATTATTATTTTATTATTATTATTATTATTATTATTATGAAGATCACTTTTATTATTATTATAATTATTATTATTTTATTATTATTATATTATTATTATTAAAATTTTATTATTATATTATTATTATCATTATTATTATTAAAAAAATATTATTTTTTATCTTATTATTTTATTATTTTATTATTATTATTTCTATTATTATTATTTTATTATTATTGTTATTATTTTATTTATTATTGTTATTATTTATTATTATAATATTTGAATTATTATTATATTAACCTTTTAAGTTTTATAAAAAAAAATTAATTCCAGTATGTTGCGAGTCAACCAAACACATCGACAGATTTAATCAATTACAATTACAACACTTTACAATTACAACACATTCCAATTCCTTAAATTACAATTACATCAAATTACAATTCCTTTCAAAGATTACAATTCCTTCTAAAACATTCTGTGAACCAAACGCCCCCTAAGAGTTTGCCCACAAGTGTCCTATAATTAGTAGCATCTGGCAAAGGATCACCATCATCAGGGGAGAATTTCTTAGTTGGTTTGATAGGAATTGCTGATGGTTTGGTATCTAGGAGACCAACATGAGTTACGAGGTCAAGTGCATACTTCCTTTGTGCCATGGCAAGCCTTTGTTGTTTCTCAAAAACTCAATTCCTAGGTAGTAATGCAGTGGACCCAAATCTTTGATGTTGAATTTGGCATTGAGAGCAAGCTTGATTTGTTGAATAGAGTGATTGTCATTACCAGCAATTAGGATGTCATCAACATAAACCAGAAGTGTGATGAGCTTCTCTGCAGTATTAAGAGTGAACAAGGAAATATCAACATAGCTGTGTTTGAAGCCAATGGAGAGGAGAAAGGTTGTTAACTTCTCAAACCACTGTCTGTTGGCTTGTTTAAGTCCATATAAGGATTTCTGGAGTCTACAAACTGAGTTGGGAGGAAGAGTGGTTGAGTAGCCTTGAGGAACTTGCATGTAGACCTCCTCATTAAGATCACCATATAGAAAGGCATTGTTGACATCTAACTGCTCAATCCAATTGTTCTGAACTGCAACAGCTAGCATAGTTCTCACAGTGATCTTTGCAACTGGTGCAAAGGTTTCATTGTAATCTACACCTTCCTTTTGAGTGAAACCTTTTGCAACAAGTCTAGCTTTGTATTTTTCTACACTCCCATCTGCTTGGTACTTGATTCTGTAGACTCACTTGCTTTCAGTTGCTTGTTTGCCAGATGGTTGGAGTGTAACCTCCCATGTTTCATTTTTTTAAGGCCTCAATTTCCTTATTCATGGCTTCTCTCCATTTAGGATATGTGGATGCTTGTTTGAAAGTTGTTGGTTCAGTGTGTGAGTCAATGGAGTTGATAAAGTGAAATGATTTGGGACATAAGTTTGAATAATTAATGTAATGTGTGTGATGAAATTTGGAGTTGTAAATGTTGTGAATGTTGGATTTTGGTAGTTGACAGTGGAAGTCTTTGAGTTTTGAGGGAAGGTTTCTGTTTCTTGTGGATTCTCTTGAAGGAGGTGGAGGAGGTGGTGGTGGTGGTGGAGGAGGTGAAGGTGAGGGTTGTGTTTGTGTTTTAGGAGTAGATGGCATTGGTGAGGGTGAAGATTCAGGTATGGATGATGTTGGTGATGGTGTTGGTAGTGGAGAGTTTGTATGTAAAGTTGGTGAATGAGGTGGACTAGTAACCGAAGTGTTTGGCATAGGGGTAGTTTGAGGTGATGAGAAAGGAGTTGGAAAGATTGGTGTTGGATA
>LBNU01028799.1:11030-18413 GCA_014162995.1 Artemisia annua | reverse complement strand
TCATAAGTTTTAGAAACAAAAGCAGACACCTGAGCCTTCTCAGTTTTGACAGTTGTGGTTGGAACCCCTCTATGAGATTCTTCCCTTGATACAATAACAAAAGCATCTTTGACTTCAGGAAGAGATTCCCTGGTCAAAAGAGTACTTCTTATGGGTTGATAAATGTCATCAAGACCCATAAGGAATTGCATCAATTTTAACAACTTACCATGATCAACTAGTTCTTGTCTAGCTTCACATGTACAATCAGGCAACTTAGTAAGAATATCAAACTCTCTCCACAAAGAATTCAGTTTATGATAATATTCAGAAACAGGTAGGCCACCTTGTTTAAAACTATTAATCTTTTGAAGCAAATTGAAAACTACAGAGCCATCAATCCTATCATAGGTATCTTTTAAATCTTTCCATACCACAGAAGCATTATCAGAGAAAACATGCCCAAGATACACATCCTGAGTCAAAGAACTCAAAATCCAATTAAGCACAACAGCATTACATCTATCCCATTGAGCCTCTAACAAAGGACTAGCAGCATAAGCAGTTTTAACACAAGAACCATCAAGAAAACCCATCTTATTTTTAATTTTCATAGCAAGTTTCATAGCACTAGCCCAAACTCTATAGTTCTCAACACCAGCCAATTTAACACTCACAACAGATTCACAATTAGAATCATTAGGATGTAAATGCAAAGGATTACTCTGATCCAAACTACTAATCATAATAGCCATAATGACAGAAAACAAAGAACAAACAAACCAAACAAACAAGGCAACAATAAGACAAATAACCAACAAAAAACAACCAAGAAACAAGCACACCACAAACAACTAAACAGCAAGCAACAAAAAACAACAAATAATAAAAGAAACAGACAAACAGACAAGAATCCAATCAACNTAGTTTTAACACAAGAACCATCAAGAAAACCCATCTTATTTTTAATTTGCATAGCAAGTTTCATAGCACTAGCCCAAACTCTATAGTTCTCAACACCAGCCAATTTAACACTCACAACAGATGCACAATTAGAATCATTAGGATGTAAATGCAAAGGATTACTCTGATCCAAACTACTAATCATAATAGCCATAATGACAGAAAATAAAGAACAAACAAACCAAACAAACAAGGCAACAACAACACAAATAACCAACAGAAAACAACCAAGAAACAAACACACCACAAACAACTAAACAGCAAACAACAAAAAACAACTAATAATAAAAGAAACAGACAAACAGACAAGTAATCCAATCAACTCACACCCAGAGTTAACTTGGCTCAAGTCAGCAGACTGTGAATGGCCAGAGCAGGTTTCCGTACCAATCAAAGTTGGCAGGTCAAGATGTTAGCCAAACCGTTTGCGCCCACTAAACTAAAAACCAGTTAACCCTAAAGAAGAAAAGATCACTTACAGTGTAAAAGCAGCGGAGAAACCACAATCACTACTCGAGATTCACTTAGTCTANCCAATCGATCAGAAACACAAAACCCCCAAATTCTAGGGTTTCAAGAAAAAACCCTAGAATCCAATCGAGCCCTAAATCAACCAAGAATCACCAAGAGATCAAACAATTACCAACCTAGAGCTCTGATACCATGTTAAAATGGTACAGAACACAGCTAATAATCACCCAACCAACCACCCCTTGGTGATAATCTTTTATTATAACAATATACACAGAAGATTAGTCCTCAACACAGGTGCTAACCAAAACAGATACAAGTAGAAAGATTGTTGTCCCTCTAATAGGTGCAACAATAGAATACAAGAACTCATACACTACCAAAACTATAAACCAAACCAAATAGATCAAGATGATCTTAACAAACTGTTTACAATGGTAAACAACCCAGAAACCTAACAATACCCAGATGAGAATGAGAGAAAAAATATGTGTGAAACTTGAGAGAGATAAGATCGTAAAGTTATAAAACCCTAGCTGTATACGAAGCTTATATAAGCAAGAACTTTACACATAAGCCCCTGCACATATAAAACTAACAAAACACAACCAAACTTGTTAGGATTAGAAAGATAGTATAAAATAGTTACATAATATACCCTTGAAGGTTCATCTGTTTGTCACAAGTTATGTTATACTTTTAACAATAATCAAGCTTAGCTAACTTGTCTCTTGTTATATTTTATTACAAAACACACAGGAAGAATTGTACAAGATTGAAGAGTTGTCCAGTGAAGCCTCCGGCGAGGTTCCAGTGAAGCTTCCGGCGAAAATGAAAAAGTCAGCAAGTATGAAATCGCATTTTTCTCATTTTGAAGAAGAGAAGATAGTGGAGGCACGGCGGCCGGAGACGGTGAGGGAGCGGAAGAAGGCGGCAGTGGAAGGTGATGATGACGTGGAACTGGATGCAAAAGTTAATGATTTTATAAATAAGTTTAAGCATCAGTTGAAGTCGCAAAGGATGGATTCTATTATAAAGTATAAGGAAATGGTAAATAGAGGGGGTGAAAAGTGAATTTGGAATTTTGGAGGCTGGAATTTTTTTTTAGCGTATTCTAAATTGTAACCCGTTCGTTTGAGATGTGTCTCCGAAGCCGAGTGAAAAAAAAAACGCTATTTGTTTTGTTTAAACGTTTTTGTGTATGTAAAGCTAACACAAATTTTAAACTTATTTGATTGATTAAGGATGTATGTAAAGCTAACACAAATTTTAAACTTATTTGATAGATTAAGGGTTGCTTTTAAAAGTTCTTTTATTTAAAAACTATATATATATATATATTATACATCAAATAAATTGCGAGAACTGCGAAAACCAACATCAACCAATCAGATTTTTTTGAATATTAAGTTTTATTATTTAATTCAAAAGGGTATAATGGTAAAATTACTTTTTTTTTAATTTTCTTTTTGATTTTTTTTTAATAAAAATCATTTTTTAGTTACATTAAGACAATTTTATTTTTCGTTTATGCACATGTGTTTTGTATATGCACACGTATCTTTAAGAAAAATTACATAAATATAATACAAACGACAAAACTTTAACAATAGATTTATGCAATTTTCAAATTTACAAATTATATTACTCTAGTGATATGATATTCAGCTTTATCACAAACGTCATTATGTTTACCCCTGTATTCAATTTTATTACAAATATATGAAGCGTGCACATGTGCATAATCCAATGTCTTTATCAGTTGGTTCATCTTTTAGGTGTGTACATGTATTCCTCGCCAAGTTCAAGAACCACTGAAATCTGCACATGTGTTTTTCATCCTTGTGCACATGTGTTTTTATCGTCTCGCTCGTCTTAACGGATACAAGTATGTGCCAGCATCCACAACATCAAGTAACCTACAACCATCAATTATCATTTGACATATTAGATGAATAATTTTGTCTTAATCTCGCAATTTATTACTAAGGTTTTATTTTTTCGAAACTATTTTTTTTAGATCGAAAACCAATTTCGTTTTCAGATCCAAAGCCAAAAAAATCAGATCGAAAGTCAAAAAAAAATCATGTCCGAATAAATTAATAAACCATAAAACGCTAATCACTACCGAATAAATCAATAAAACACAAAATGATTTTAAAACCAATCAATAAAACGATTTGGAAAACAAACTACAAACATGATTATTCATAAAGTAATAAAAAGAAAGTGAAAATGATAAGCGTAAATAAATCAAAACTAAACAAAAATGCACCGATAAACAAATCCCTCAAATACTAGTTTAATTCAAGAATCGTAATTTTTAGAAAATGAGAACAAAATGCAAACCTGGTCTTGATTGTTTCTATCTCAAAATCACAAGCATACATGATCAGTGTGCAAATACTCATCATTTTTCGTCAATATAAACTGCAAAAACATCTGAAAACACTCAAATATACATCAAAATACAGAAAATATCCCAAAGATCGTGTTCTATATGTTTTAGATGCAAAATGATTAAAAACAGATGAAAATCAACCAAAGTTTGCATAATTGGCAGTTTCAGTCCCCCAACTTTTAAAACTTGACAAAAGTAGTCCCTAAGCATTTATTTTGAAAGAAAATTCAAACCAAGTTCTTAAAAGTCAAAAGTTATCAAAAATGATCTTTGGGTGAAAAGCTTTCAAAAATTTACAAGTTTAGTCCCTGAAGTTTCACAATTGGCAAGATTGGTCCCTGAACTTTCAGATTATGACAGAAATGGTCCTTGGTGAAGAAAAAGTCAACAAAAGTCATCCAACAATCCTCAAATGATATGTTTGATCCTTGGATTGCAAGTTTCAATGTTTGGCAAAATCGGTCCCTCAAGTTTCAGAATTGGCAACGATGGCCTTCGGGAATTACTCTTTGAAGAAAAATGATCAAATGGACCTTGGAAATTCAAAACTTGTCAAGATTGGTCCTTGGTGATACTTTGGAGATGTGACAACTTCAGTCCCTCAAAAAATTCAGAAAATACATGAAAGACCCTTGGGCTTGTTTTGCTATTTAAACCAAATGGACCCTTTGTTATTCATTAAACCCAACAGCCCTTTAATAAACTCTTAAAACCTAAACCCAATACCCCTTATATAAACTGCCTTGGCCCATTCCCTACTCCAGGCCCATCACCATAAACCCAAAACCCACCCCGTTTTTATAAACCCAACCCCCAGGTCAAAAAAGTCAACTTCACCTCCTTCTTCCTCCCTCCCTTTAACCACTGGGTACACGACCTCCACCCAACACCTCTACTGTAACACTCCACACCACCTCAAAAGCACCCCACACCACTCCCAATCCCACTAAACATCTCACAAAACCCTACCTACCTCCAAAATCCACCCTGGCAATCCCAATTTTTATACAACAGTTTTGGCGCCAAATTTGATTTGAAGGCTAGGTTGACTTTCACAGCAATTCAAGGGCTGGGATTTGTTCACAAGGTTCAAGAGACCAAAGTGTTGCCCTAATTTCAGAAGATGGAGCACAAGAGAGTGGAATTCCTACCTACCACTTTGTAGTATAAATAGGGTACTCATGTAAGCCATTAGGGCATCCCTTTCTTTGTATCTTTTCTCATTTTAGACTTAAATTCCAGTTGTAATTCCAAATTTCTAATTTAATTCAAGTTTCCTTTCAGTTTTAAGAAATTCGTATTTTCATTTTAAATTTCAAGTTTCTTGTTATCCTGTTTAATTGCACTTTGCATGATCTCAATAGCTTTTATAAACCTTGTTAAAGCTATTTGAAGCTTTAAGATAACTCAGAACTCAGAAAAAGAAAAGAAAAAAAATACAAAGAAAGTCAGAAAAAAAATAAAATAAAAATAAAAATAAAAAAAAGGGTGAAGAAAGAAGAAAGAAGGAGATAGTTGCAGATGTGGTTATGGAATTGGTTTAGAACCTCATGGGAGGTGCATAGGTGTTCTTGTGTCTTTGGTTCTCAGTAGTCTCTAGCTTGGATGACAAGTAAGAATTGTGATCCACATTCTCCTATAATATTTGTTAATTGATACTAGTTGTTATTACTTGATTCTATCTGTTTACTTTAGCTTGTTATTTATTATTAGTTAATTTGTTTAGTTTTAGTGTTAGTTTACCAAGTTGCTTTGAAATCTCTCAAAAACAGTTTTACTAGGGGTGTTTGGATCAAGGGTATAAGCTGTGTTGTTGTTGTTATTTTAAGTCAAAATTGCTTAGTCCTTTGTTCTTACATTGCAGACAGTCCATATTGACCAAGTTATTGGCCAATTGTTTTCAAAAAAGTCAAATCCTTTTACATAGTCCATCTGCAGTTTACTGTGTGTGATTTTTTTGAGCCAAAATCTAGAAATCAATTCAAAATCTGTTAAGGTTGGTTGAAATAGTTTCTTTTAGGGTTAATAAACATCAATTAATCAATTAGGCTCAGTATAAACTCACAAAAGTCAACTTGCTCAAATATTTCAAAAATCAAAACTGTCCAAATGCAGAAAATGGGACAGAGTTCTTAAGCTTCTGTGGAATTCATTTCTGGGTAAAATCACAAGGTTTTTGCTGTTTTGTAATCTCTGGTTGCTTGTGAATCCAGATCAAAAAGAATTTTGGATTTTGAAAGTCATTTGGTCACTCAAATTTGATTGTAAAGTTGCATGTTTGACTGAGAATTCCCCCTGCAAACAGATTTTCACTAAGTTTCAATTGATCATTAGTTGATAAATTCTTGGCCAAATGTTGTGATTCTTGTTGCTTTAGGGTCCCACTCAGGTGTAGTTTAGGATTCTGCTTTTATTTTCCCCCTTAGTGCTTATCTAGTGCTTATTTAGAAGCAGTCTTTGGCTTAATTTTTGGACTGCTATTGCTGTACTCAGTATGTACTGAGTGTTCTTTGTTCTTGTTCTTGATTGCTGCTTAGGTCCTTGTTGTTGTTCCTGTGTATGTTGTTGTTGTTCATCTTGTTACTGTTGAAATTGCTAGCTTGTTTAAGTTTATTTGGTAGAGTTGTGAATTTTGGCAGTCAAGAAAATAAGAAAACAAAGATTTTGAAAAACCAATCTTGATCCTAAATCTGTGTTGAAATCTAGAATTCAGTCAAAAAAGGTTGTTGTTGTAAGCTGTATTCCAAAGTTTGTAAGTTTGTGTGTTGGTGTTGGGTGTTAAGAAGCAAGAAACAAGAAAAGAAAAAAAATATATAAATAAATAAATTTTGTGCAAAAATTTGGGTTCGAACCTGGGACCTCAAGCACACACAGACACACAACACAACATCACAACCAACTGCCCTAGGGTCTTTTCTCGTTTAACTATCTCATTATTTTTTATTTAAACTAGTTTTTCTCCTTTTTGCTTATTTGGTTTATTTGCTGATTTCTCTGCTTATTTTGTACTGAACACCATCTTTTTATATTTTTTAAAAATTATTTTTAGTTTATAGAATTTATGTAAAAAAGTTTCAGATTTTTAGGATTTGTAATTTATTTATTAGAATTTAATTTGTGTTAATTAGTATTTAATTCATAATACATAGAATTTTTGTTAAAAAATTAATTTTCTTTTTTCCAAAATTTTCTTTTGTCTTCTAGTGCGTTAGAAAATTATTTGTAGGCCCGTAGGACTTGCGTAGCTAAAATTTCACGTTTTTATTTGTTACGTTGACGTTTATCTTAAATAAACGTCACGTTTATTTGTTTACTTGTGATTTAGGATCCCCGATACCTAATCATGTTTCCCGTAGTATTTTAGGATTTCCCTAGTTTGCCATTTGCCTTTTGATCCCTTTAGGTTATTTTATTTTCATTTACGTTTATTAATTTTCAAATTCCATTAAATTAAACGTACCATAACTCCAAATAACCTTTCACAACCTCATACAAGTCTTTAATCTCGATCTTTCACGAAACTTTCCATTCACACCTCGTTGGGGTACGAACCGGGGAGTCACTTCCCG
>LBNU01028798.1:2181-19397 GCA_014162995.1 Artemisia annua | reverse complement strand
CAAACGTTTTATATCGAGTTTATACCCACGAAAATTATAGATCGAATTTTAACTAGCTTGTATATATGTCAAATGAAAGTAAAATGAAATGGAATAGATGTGTGTCTCGACATACCACTGGATCGAGAGAGAAGAGCTGGAGGTAACGGTGCTGTTGACGACGGTTGGGGTGGTTCTCGGCTTCACAAACCCTAGCAACACTTTGCGACCTCCATTTACCTAGATCCTCACTCACCTTGCTCGGATCTACACGTACACGCCACGGGTCTAACTCGCCGGAATTTGGCCGGAGGTGGCCGGAGCGGCGCCGGAAAATGAGTGGAGAGGTGAGAGTTTTACAATAGGGTTTTTAAGGTTATGAAACCTTATTTATGCTAGGCTAAAACCTGCAAGGACCAAAGGTGCTAACTTTCAAAGTTTGGGGCCGGCGGTGAAAGTTAATCACAGGGACTATTCTTGCAATTTTTGTAATCATTTATATAATTAGAGTGTGGGTCCTACTCGAGTTAGTAAATGATCGATTCGGCTCACGAAATTTACGCAGTTGCGTCTGAAATAATCTTCCCATGAAAAATGAGTATTTACACGAATATTTTGTCATAAATAGTATAAAAATCACATTAAGATATTCGTCGAGTTACGGTTGTGCCCGTACGCGTTGTGTGCGGTTTTCATGTTTTGCGAGATAACTTCTCGTATCGATTCAAATAAATTCAGAAAAGTTCAAAAGCGAAAGTTACGAAATAATAAGTGTAATTTATTACTTAAAATCAGTCTGATAATTTACGGGTGGTTACAGTAGTCACATGAGTTATGCGTTTAGTACATAGATAGTAGTATAAGATTGTTTTAGATATGACTTGGGATAGAGTATGATAACGATAAGAGCAAGTTTATGTGATGCTATTATTGTGACGTCTGACCAACATGATAATAATTACATCATATTATGTGAACTTATCAAAGTTATAGGATGTCTCGGGGAGTATCTGGAACAAGAAAAGTAGAGGAGACTGACTATTAGTCAGATAGAAAGGCTTAATAGTAGTATGTGTAGAGATAGATTAATACGTCTCCTCAGCTTTAGTATTCAGACTTCAATATTCAGATAGTAGTATTCAGATGTAGGTAACATAAAATAGCCAGAAGAATTTAGATTCCAATAGATTTCAGAAGATATTAGTATAGCAGAATAGCAAAGTTAGTAGAAATATAGAAATGACCTTTAGAAAATGAAAGCCATACGAATAGATAAACAGAAATAGTGATTACCAGTAATAGTAGAAAGGTTAACGAACCTACCAAAAACTGGAGATAGTTTTAGAAAATGCCCTTAGAATTATAAGGACAGTATCAGAAATAGGCTTTTATTTATTAAGTAATGGACTTAATAAATGGATTGGACCAAAAATATGAACAGCCCATATTTGGTCCCTATGGTGGCCGACCTAAGGAGAGAAAAAGAAGGGAGAAACCCAAACTTGTTCACCAAGTTTAGTTTAGTTACATCAAGATAATGTTTGACATAATCCCATAACTAAAGAAAACAAATCTAGAAAATATCCCTCTCCATCTATCCTCCCATAACCGATCAACACACATCCCTAGGAAGGGTTTTGGATCGATTTCTAAGAAAGCAAACCAAGGTATTCGTGCTTAGATCGTGAAATAAAGGACTAGAATTCAGGTAATACATGAGGACATGTAGTGTGGATTAGCTATAGAGATCATCTGCTTTGGAGATTAAGGGTTTTTCATGGATGTCCAAGGGAAGAACAAGATCTGTTCTTTGCTCCGTTAGTTCATCCGATTACGCTACAAGAGGTGTGCTATTTGGGCGATTTGGATGTGGAGAAATAAGATTATAAATGCCCCTCTTGATTCAGTTGATGTCATAAAAAATGGAAATATTTTCCCGTATATTCAAATAATCTCGAAGAATTAAATTTCCGCTCGTTACCAATCTTGTTGGATTCAACATCCTTTAGATCTTTTTGTAAATAATAATTAGGGGTCTCTTTGTTTCTCTTGGTTCTTTTTTGGTTGTTTAGGTTTTGTTTCTTTCGGGCTTTGTATATTCTTTTGGTCTCCTTATTTGGAGTCGTTTTTGTTGTTAATAATATTTTAGCCTTAAAAAAAAAAAAAAAAAAAACTCGTACTTATTTGTTAATCTATTAACATCATACGGATATACCTTTGGGACCTTATCCACTGCATAATTATATGTTTATAAGTGTTATTTAGTATATATATCTCAACAGGAAGACCCGTGCACGTATCATGACGTCCTATGCGGTTGACCTATACTTCGAAATAACATATAAAGCATTCATGGCTAAAGCGTCCTATGTGGATGACCAAAGTATCCTAAGTGGATGACCATAGCATCCTATGTGGATGACTCGTGCACGTATTCATGACACAATATGTGGATGACCCGTGCTTTGAATATCACATACATCCTCTGTGGATGGCCCAAGTTAGAAAAGCACGTATAATAAATTTAGAGGCCATTAGAAGAGTACTCGTCGGCTAGGGATATCTCCATTAGTAGTATGACGATTAGACATCGTCTAGCCTTAGTAATGTGATTAGATATCACAAGGTATAGATGGCGATTATACATCTTCTAGTATGTAGAACGTGATTAGATATCACTAAATGTTAGTACGATGGTTAGACATCATGTCAATAGTAGAAATGTGATTAGAAGTCACGTAGCAATAGTATGAAGTTAGATGTCATGCTCTTTAGCTATTAACGAACTAGTATGGCATAGTTGTAATTTAGAAAAAGGGTCCAATTAGAAACTGGTCGCATAGCATTAGTAGTTAGTATACTTATATTATGTATCTTTTGACCAGTTTCTCCTTTTGTAGGTTGGAGATCAAGTATTGGGGCTTCCGTTAGAAAAATGGGATAAAATGGGAATGATAATTCTCGTGAGGAACTGGGACCTTTCACTTGTACTAGCTTGTTTACGACCCAAATGTTTTAGTCATTGTGTTTTAGTGTCTCAAACAATAGATGGTCAGATTTATGATCAAATGTATGTTTTTATAAACTAGTACGGAGTATGTAGTAATGGGTCAATACGGCGTGTTTGGGTTAACCCCCGTAACACTAGCACTTGCACTTCCGTGTATTGTAAAACTATGGTTATGTTTATGATATGTTCAAAAATGTTTTTCCAGGGTATATGCATGTATTGTTGAAGTAGTATAACTCATATGTCGGAAAAATGGGTAAAAAGGCAATTGTAGGAAGTGTGTTGCAGGCCTGTAGGCCTTAGCTGCGGCTGTGAGAATCTTAGTCGCGCATGAGAACAGCTAGGGATCTTCTGAGGCCTCATGGCAAGTGTAGGAAGTGTGTTGCAGGCCTGTAGGCCTTAGCTGCGGCTGTGAGGATCTTAGCCGCGCATGAGAACAGCTAGGGATCTTCTGAGGCCTCCACCTGGCGGTTGGAGTTTCCAGCTACGCGGCTGTGATCAGTTGCAGTTTCTGTCAATTTCAGAATTTTTTATAAAATAATTGTGGCTCCTTGAAGGTCGTGTCACCTATCGTCGAAAAGCTCTTTGAGTTTACTTTAACATAAAAATACTTTCAGATTCTGAATCTTGACACAATTTTCAAAGTACACTTGAGAAGTAGAGGAAGGTCATTTCAGTTCATGTCTTGCTTTAAAAAAATATATAGTACGGGTCCGGGTGTTACAAAAACAGAAAGTATGGAACAGAAAATCTTAAGTTTGACAGGTCAAAAATATTAAAAGACAAAAAATACAAAATGTAAACTGATAAAAAACTGCGTGATACTGTTAATAAAAGAGTAAAGGTTGACGAAGAAGGGTAAATAGAAGGTCACAAGACATACATAACAACACCCTTTAAATAAATGTATGATGATGATTGCATAATGATGTGTACATTCAAACTAACTATCAGGTTTCATAATAAAAAAACTTACTAAAATAATTGCAATGCTATCAACTTCAATTACAAAAGTATGTAAATGCATTACAATATAAATCTGTTAACTATCTACATCATATGACAATTAGCTCAAACTAAAGATGTAAATGAGTCGAGCTTTGTCGAGTAACTCGAGCTTGTTCAAGCCGTGCTTTATCGAGCCTCGAGCTCAAACCTAAAAATTTAGTTTGAAATGTTTAACTACTCGAGCTCGAACTTATATATGCTCGAATCAAGTTATTGTCAAGCTTTTCGAGCTTTTAAGTGATACATATAATACGTTTTTTTAATACATATTATGTATATTTTAAGGGGTTTATATATAAATTCAATAAGTGTAAATATTTATTTATAAAGTTATGGAGTTTTTCGGGCCGACCTCGAGCCGAATTTGAATCTTATGTTATATTTTAAATTCAATTGGCTTGAAAAACTCCTCATTGCAAAGAAATCGAGCTTTTCGAGCAAAGGTCGAGCCGAATTTAAACTTTTCCGAACGTAGCTCAAACTTCCATTATAAAGCCTCGCCAAGCTATCGAGCCAAACATTATATTATCAAATCGAGTCGAGTCATGTCAAAGTTCGAATCAATTCGACTTGTTTACACCTTAACTCAAACAAATACTATTGAAGTATTGAGAATATCAAAAAAAGTAAGAAATATATAAAGACCATAAATTTAAATATTGAAATTAGGGACCCATGTTGGTACCTAAACCATAATCTAAGGGATGATGAGCCCTAAAGGGTTGACCAACATGATTAAATACTCTCTTAAACAACGTTTACTTTGGCAAAAATTTCCAAAATAAAAAGAAAATCAACTTAAGTTAAGACATCTACTACAATAAATAGAAGTAAACATCTACTACAATATTAGTTGTCAAAACCTTTGTCGGGTCTACAACTAGTCAGTTCATTCTTCGATATGCATTGTAGTTAATGTTTCATAGTATCAACAAATAGGTCAATATAAGTAAACATTACTAATTTCTATGCTCATTTTCGAATTAACATGACAAACATAACAACTCTTTAAAATTTGGTACTGTTTCATTTTTCCCACGTCTCATCTTCCAAAAAAAAGAGTGGGAAAACCAAAATTCAACAGACCCGAAAAAAAGGTGCCTAGAAGTGCTCACAAGAGTACATAAATTAAGTCAATAAATTCTTTTATAAAATATATGAATCTAGATCAAAACAAAAACAAGTTGTTATTACGAACAAGAAACATAGTCTTGATAAGCGTCATTGCAAAGTTCTAAAGTCGGTTGACTGCTAACAAATTCATCATACAAGATATTCTTTTTGTTTAGGAATACACGAATTAATACAAGCTTTAACAACCTTAAGTCCACTACAAAAAATAGTGCTACTCTTCACACTTATTTTGCCACGGTATGTTAAACCGTGGATTTTTTTTATATGGATAATAATTTTGCTACATTTATAGGTGTCACAAATATTAAAAAAAAAGGGTTTTTGCATATATATCCTTCCGAAAATGTATAATTGCATATATATCCAAATAATGCATAAAAACCATTGTACTATGTGCATCAAAAACTTGTACAAAGGATATATATGCAATTATTCACTTTGAGAGGGATATATATGCAATTCTACCTTAAAAGAATAATCCACATATATAAGTGTGTACAATTACAATAAAGTTACACTTATATGTGTAGCAAATGCTTCCACACATTTTATTATATATATTTTTTGCAATTTTGCCACACTTTTAGGTGTGAACATTCAAAAAATATTTCCACACTTTTAATCATAGAAATTTGGACAATATCTCCACACTTATAAGTGTAGAAAAATTTGTCACACTCATTATTACCACACTTGAGAAAGTGTAGACTCAATAATTTTACGCATTTTTAAATGTGGCCATTTGGCCTTTAAAATGTGAAGAATTCAATTAGTTTTTTGTAGTAGTCAGTGACTTATAGAGTGCACTAGTGCAGCCAAATTTTTGTCGAGTAGATTCAAAACTAAAACTAGTAACGTTTGTATTCAATATCAGCAGATGTTCAAATCGAAAATTGGTGCTAGAGAGTACCAAAGTTACACTAAAATTATAAAGAACAATTTTTCTAAGTGAGTTCAGTTGAACCCGCTTGACTACATGTATCTCGGCTTCTAACTTGTAAATGTAGTTCCATTCATTCATAAATTACGTTCAGCATGCAAACAAATTTGAGCTAAAATATAAAAAAAGTTTTGACCATTGTCCAAACTTGAATCATACAAATCTCATCTTAAACCAAGAATTTGTCAATTTAAGTTGGCGATTTTGACCTACACTTAACATCAAAGCTAGGTCAAAAATCATGTTATAACTATTAACAAATTTGTTTATGCAACAAACTTTTGTACATACTGGAGTTATAGTTTTGTCTTAACAATCCTTTTAAACTAGTACTCCTAAAAAAGAACCCTGAGAAAAGACCAAAAAGAAATGATTGTATTTTACATTGTGTCCACCAATAACAAAAAGCAGAAATATTAATTAAGCAATAATTCAATAATCACAATTAAAATCAAATAAATATATGGGTCAATATCTTTTCCTGATATAAAATGATTCTCATCTTTCTGTCACACAACTCACAAGTGGAAGTTAAAGAGAGGGTAACCAAATATTTGAACCATTTCCTTTCTTCAATAATATCATTCACCTAAAATAGTACAAATAATGCAAAAAGATTTATGATGAAAGGTTTTTGCATTAAATATAAGAATTCAAAGACACAGCGTGTCTTTTTTAGCCTTTAGTCATCTTCACTACTCTTTCTGTGCATGTCTGTGTGTGTGTTCTTGGTCTAGTGTGTGGTTTTTGAATATATATTCTTCTTCTAAAGCTAACAACCCTTTTTGTGTTTTGGTTTTGTTTCTTGTTTCCCTCTTAAACTTTTGTATTTTGAAGTTTGAATCAAAGTTTTTTGATTCTGCAAATCCTTCAAAGGTGTCATCACCTTTTGCTTTTTTGAATCTTGGGTTTTACTAGTCCTTTTTTTTGTTGCTTTTTTTCATGTTGAATTACATGGGCTAAAGCTAAACTAGTAAACTCACACACAAACAAATACTACACACTTAAACATACACAAAAAACTCATTTTGTATAGTTTTTGAACCTTCAAATTTGATGCATATTTCACTTTGGAAACCCATATTATCCCACTGTTCTTTTTTGATTTCTGATAAAAAGAGCAGAAAAAAAGATGTGAATCATCATGACAATGATAAGCCATCAGTGCTAAGAAAATTACAAGAAAATATACTAAAGGAAGCACTTGAACAAGCTTCTGAAGATGGGTCACTTGTTAAGTCCCAAAATATGGACTCTTTAGAGTCTGTTGATATTCAAGATAAAAGCTTGGGAAGATCAAGATCATTAGCAAGATTACAAGCTCAAAAAGATTTCCTAAGGGCAACTTCTTTAGCTGCTGATAGACTATTTGAGGTTCATGATTCAATTCCTGATTTTAATGAGTCTTTCTCCAAGTTTTTAACTATGTATCCTAAGTATAAGTCTTCTGAAAAGATTGATCTTTTGAGGGTTGATGAGTATTCACATTTGGATGATGTTGTTTCTAAGGTATGTCTTGATTATTGTGGTTTTGGGTTGTTTTCGTTTTCGCAAACTGTTAATTATTGGGAGTCATCCACTATTGGCTTAACTGAAATAACTGCTAATTTGAGTAATCATGCTTTGTATGGTGGTGGGGATATAGGTAGTGTTGAATATGATATAAAGACTAGGATTATGGACTACTTAAACATCCCCGAAAACGAATACAGTCTTGTGTTCACTGTTAGTAGAGGTTCTGCGTTTAAACTTTTAGCTGAAGCGTACCCTTTTCATACAAATAAGAAGCTGTTAACGATGTTTGATCACGAAAGTCAGTCTGTTAACTGGATGGCTCAAAGTGCTAAAGAGAAAGGGGCTAAGGTTGATAGTGCTTGGTTTAAATGGCCTACACTTAACCCATGTTCGACCCATCTTACGAAAATGATTGTAAGCAAGAAAAAGAGGAAAAAAGATTCTTCTACGGGTCTTTTTGTGTTTCCTGTTCAGTCTAGAGTTACGGGTGCTAAGTATTCGTATCAGTGGATGGCGTTGGCTCAACAAAACAATTGGCATGTGTTACTTGATGCAGGGGCATTAGGTCCAAAAGATATGGATTCACTCGGGTTATCTTTGTTTAGGCCAGACTTTATTATCACGTCATTTTATAAAGTTTTTGGGTTTGACCCAACTGGTTTTGGGTGTCTTCTTATTAAGAAATCGGTCATAGGAACCCTTCATAACCAGTCTGGTCATGCTAGCTCAGGTATTGTGAAGATCAGTCCGGTTTTTCCTATGTATTCAGGTGACTTTGTTGATGGAAGCCCGGGATTGGTCAGGAACAAAGATGTTGATGCCGGGATATCAGAAAATCGATCTGGAACTCAGTTACCTGCTTTTTCCGGGGCGTACACTGCTTCTCAAGTGAAGGATGTATTTCAAACTGAGATGGCTCATGATAATGGCTCGGAGAAAGATGGAGGTAGCTCCGTTTTTGAAGAAACAAACAGTGTTTCGGTTGGGGAGGTTATGAAGAGTCCTACTTTTAGCGAAGA
Source organism: Artemisia annua (assembly GCA_014162995.1). NCBI lineage: Eukaryota > Viridiplantae > Streptophyta > Magnoliopsida > Asterales > Asteraceae > Artemisia > Artemisia annua. Next base: position 10,792 of record LBNU01028798.1, on the reverse strand, counting down.
TGAATCGTCTGAGAATTCTTTATGGATTGATTTGGGTCAAAGTCCACATTTAAGCAAGGTTTTGTCTTTAGATGCTGTAGTCAAGAATGATGATACAGAAATTGAAGAAACTGAGAGGATTGTTGAGAACGGGAATGGGAGTGCGGTCATACAAAGAGAAACTGAAGGTGACTTCAGATTATTAGGGGGACGGGAAGAGAGTAAAACTGTATCATTCCGCTTGGAAGAAAATGACGAATTCACATTTTCCCAACCTATGGAAGACGCTGAAGATGAGTATTATGAAGGGTTAGAATTGGATTCAGATAGAAACGAACCCGAGATATCTTGCAAGCATCTTGATCATGTAAACATGTCGGGTCTCAACAAGACGACACTCAGGCTTCGTTTCTTGATCAATTGGCTCGTGACTTCACTACTTCAGCTGAGATTACCTGGATCAAACGGGTCAGTCCCACTTGTTCACATATACGGTCCCAAAATAAAGTACGAAAGGGGTGCATCAGTGGCGTTTAATGTCAGAAACAGAAGCAGGGGCTTATTTAGTCCAGAAATCGTTCAAACGTTAGCTGAAGCAAATGGGATATCTCTTGGTGTCGGAATTCTTAGTCATGTACAGATTTCACAAGACCATGGGACTATGGATCTTGTTGATACAACGTTATGCAGACCAATGGATGGTGAGAAACGCGGGTTTGTTAGAGCCGAGGTTGTGACAGCTTCACTTGGCTTCTTGACCAACTTTGACGATGTGTATAAGTTATGGGCTTTTGTCGCAAAATTCCTTAATCCATCTTTTATTAGAGAATATGGACTTTCTACTGTCGTTGAAGATGAAGATGAAGAACAATAATCCTACAAACTAAAGATATTGTGCATAGAAAACAGCTGCGTTTTAGGCACCAACTGAGGTGTTTTTTTTTAAACAGAATGTGGTACAAGTGTTTGTATTTTATGAAGTGAAACTTGTTAGAGATTGTTTGTAGGTTAGGAGTTACAGTTGCTTAGAAGCTTTGTTTATGGATTATATGGTGACCATGTATTTGTAAAATGCTCTTTGTTTTGCTTTAAAGATATGAGGTTGACTTTGCATTGCTTGTGCTTGTAAGTCACTTCTGTTTGGATTATTTTTACTCAATTATTGTATTTGGGCTTGAATTGTTTAGGCTTAAGTATAAGGGAGTCAGCTTGATGTTATAAACAACTTTTTCCTTTTTATGAACAAAATGCCTAGTTTGTATCAGGAAAGTAAAAAAGATAAAAATACTAAATGGGTGGTGAAAACTGAAAACCAGTGTTATGGGGTCAGGTATGGTGACACTTTTGGTTTTTTCGCAGGGTAGGGGACGGTTTTGATGATACTTAAACCTGTACGGCTGTACCCAACTCAAACTCATTGATATTTTGTGAATGAAGATAGGAGAGACTTGAAATGCAGTAATTCATGTGGACACACAATGCGGTGTTCAACTATTTATACATTTAAGCGTATGTCTTCACATGAGTTTTAGCCCAAATTCATAGATGTTAACTTGATCTAAGAAGAAAGTACTAAGGTCGGGTGTAGTGGTGATCACAATCATCATTGTCAAGGCTTCAACTCAGCACTTAATCAGCTTTTCAACACAATCAACATAGTGTAATAAGACAATCAATATCAGCACCAAAACATACGCAATGTAAACACAAATATACCTCACAATATACTCAAAAACGGAAAAACAAAAGAAGAAAGAAGTTGGCCGTATGATCTCCGAGTTGTGCATAAAATTGGACAAAGACGCGTTTTACAAGGTGAGTGTAATAATGATAGACGCATCATTGAGGTCTTGGACTCGTCGGATATACTCCTATTACACTTGGTCTAATATACAGTAGCTAAAAATACCAAATTGATAAATTGCATATTTGCATAGAAGAACATATATACTGTAAAATATTTCTATATGTACCTTAATAATACCAAAGTTATACACATGTTAAAATGCTTTTCTTGGACAACCAGCAGGGGTTGACCATGGAATAGATTCCTTGCAGAGTCTCTCAACTTTTTGTTGGTCTTTTCCATGCTTTCATTTGTCCTCTTTCTGTTTCATTTTTGTAATTTTACTTGTTTCTTTTTGTATGCACATATGGGATAACTCCACCTTAATATAATGCTACTGCTATAAATCTATATCCTTCTGGCAAAACAAAAAAATTCATGCTATAGATGTAATACATCCATCCTCCATAGTTGGTGATAGATGTAATAGCATATATGATGATTAGGAATGGCAATGCGGCGGGTTTGGGGCGGGGCGGCTCTCCCCATCCCCAAACCCGATTACAAAAGTCATCCCCAAACCCGCCCCAATCCCCATTGGGGATCTTATCGGGGCGCCCCGTTGGGGCAATATGCTCCCCCAAACCCGCCCCATTCCCCATTGGGGTCTTATCGGGTTGTCTTTTTTGAGCGTCACTGCTCCATCATACTCGGTGTTGGTCCTTTACTACTTTATTTAACTATTTATATAACACATTAATAAAAAATAAGCATTGATAATTCAAAATTTTTAGAACTATTATAGATATAAACAAACTTCTTTCATCACATTTGAATATTACATAGATAAAAACTAACAAAAATTAGAGAATTATATTTAGTACGTAAATACTAACACAATATTTTGTATATAGAGAAATATGTATACGTATATGTATATGTTTCGGGGTGGAGATGGTGTGCCCCGTCCCCGCCCCAAACCCGATAAGAATCCCCGTTAAGGCCCTGAAACCCGCCCAAAACCCGATAAGCCCGCTCCGCCCCGCCCCAAAAAGTTCGGGTTTCGGGTTTCCCCGTCGGGTTCGGGGTTTTTTTTGCCATCCCTAATGATGATGATACTTTGAAAAAGAACCTAACTTAACCACAAAATACTAGACATGTGTTATCCACAACAACAATATACAATTTTGTTGGAGCCGAGTACAAGGTTGGTAAGATGCAACCAGTATAATCAAAGATGAAAATACTGATTCAAAGAAAAACTCCAACAAATGTAGGTGACTAATCATGTTTTATGTTGTTAATTATGCTAGTGTATGCAAGATATCTGTTGGTAAATCACTTTTAGCAAAAGGACAAAACTGATTATAGTGTCCATTTCTAACATACTTTACAGTTTTCAACTTGCATTGTTAAATACAATAATCTGTCTGCAACAACACCATGAACACAATGGTTAAAAAAGTAATTCCCTTTTATGTTATGATCGAATATAATATTGTTTATAGAAATCGTAAACTTTTGTCTGCCGTTCCCAAAAAATAGAAACTGCCAAGATGTTTTTTTATGTTTTATAAAAATCACTAAAGAATTCTTTCGAGTTTTTATGCATTGCAATTTGCAAACGCTCTAAAGCTTAGAAAACTGACTAACCGAGCATTTTCAAGTTTCAACTAAAAAAACATGATTGAAGGCTACTACTTTGAACTTATGGTTCAATATCTTATGAATTTTCTTCGTCAGCAGAAGATACATGAAACGCGCCTCTCTTCTATGCCTCGAGAGGCTGTGGCTTTGATACTACAAACAGTACAAAGTATTTGCAACATACCTTATAGCCAAAGGCAATTGACTAGGCCGGGCTGTAAACGAAGCGGACGAACATGAATGGAGTTTTGTTCATGTTCGTTCGTTTAATATAAAACCGACAAATGAACAGACACGAGCACGTAAATGAACGAATTTTCTTGTTCATGTTCGTTCATTAAGAAATGAGGTTGTTTATATTTTTTGGGTATTATTCACCCCGGTATAATGCGAGGTTGTTTATATTCGTTTATTAACGGATTAAACGAACGTAAATGAACGAACGAACATAAACGCATGTGTGGAAACAAACAAAAATATATACAAAATGTTTATGTTTTATACTTTTATGTGTATTTATTTGTTTAAGAGTGCTCGTTTTCAAAGTATCTAGTAAAAACAAATACTATCTACGACCATAAACAAATAAAAGAACACAAATAAACATTATCGAATGTATAATCAGACGTTCACGAAAATAAATGAATGAACAAGACTTTGTTTATGTTCGTTCGTTTAAATAAACGACATTAAATCTTGTTCACGTTCATTCATTTAATAAATAAACGCACAAAAACAAACAAACCGTACGATTCATAAAATGTTCGTTAAATGTTAGGACAAATTAACATGAACAAACATTTAACAAACATCTCTTAAGTTCAACTGAAATGACGGTAGAAAGTATTAGTTAACCTGCTGGTTTTTGTCATTTGTATGTTCTTTTAAAAATATGTCAGCATCACCAAACTGTTAATAAAGATCTTGTACAAAATAATCAAATCTTTAAAGTAGTTTGTTTTGGTCTTAAGATGTTCCCGTTACCAAACTAATGAAAGTGATTTTGAACAACTTTAGTTGACCATTATGACTAACGTTTTGCTTGTATGTCATTAAGAAGAAAGTCGTAAAATAAGTCTACAGATTTACATACTGCCTTATTGTGAGACGATAACTATAATAATTTTGACTTCGTAAAGTTGGAATATGAGTTACTCAATAACAATTGTTATGATGTCGTTTTAAAATATAATATAAGCTCCAAACCGAATCTCAAAAACAAGCCACATATTCTAGCTTCTAAGTGGTCCATTTCCGGTCTATACACTTTCTTAAGCAAAATTTTAATACGGAGTAGTAAACTTTTTGGTCAACAGATTCTATTGAGTTGGTCAAAGTATTTTACCTAACAACGAGTGCCATATAAACCCAAACACTCTTCCTCGAATCAAAATTATCAAGAATTTTGCTACGCCCACATAAAATTCCCACAAAAAACTCCCACTCGTTGACGTGTTAGCGGGTGATTGGTTTTTAGTGGGATCCACATCCCACTAAAAACCAATCACCCGCTGACACGTCAGCGAGTGAGAGTTTTTTGTGAGAATTTTATGTGGGTGTAGCATCCCTCAATTATCAAATCCCAATTGCCCCTACTTATTTTTTACTCAAGTTATCTTTAAATAGTTTCAATATTAGCTTTGACTTGTATATATTTCATTGCCTTCTTTCAGATATATGTTTTAGCTTTGACTTGTACACATTTCAATTTATAAATTTCTTCTGGAAACATAGAATGAAACTTTAAGATATGTGCAACTCAAATAATTATGGGGTGAAGTTTGAGAAGGACAGAAAATAGCTTTTATTAGCCAGCTAATATTGACTTTGGGCCAACATCAGTGTACTAATAGCATACGAGGCATGAGAAAGGTCATAGTGCACCCCCACCCGCACCCGCACCAATAACAACAATAAAATGCTACGTACATTACTTATCTTTGAATATATAGAAATAGAAACGGATGATCATATATTTATTTTGGAAAACGATATATCTTCGTAACGTATCTTTCTAATTCATCATGTTATCCAGAAATTTTGGATATTTGAAATCAACCAATTCTTTTTCCTATTTTAACTCTTTATTTTGTCACATGTAATAATCTTGTTGTTAGGGGATAAGTAGGGCAACTTTATCAAAAGAACTTAAAAAATCATTAAAGAGTTGTTTGAGGCTACCGGAAGTCTTACTAAAGGGTTGTAATCTCTCATTTATCGCACTTTCGATCAGTTAGTCTAATTGGGTGTTTATAGTGACCCTATTGACATATCAGATTTTCGATAAATTAGTCTAATTGGGTGTTTGTAGATCTCGTCTAGCTTGTGTTATTCCAAAAATCATCTGACACAATCAAACTGGTNGAGGTGATTTGCACACTCCACTAATTGATGGGGGACACTCAAAAGTTTTGTATATTGACATATAAATCCTTAGATCATTTATACTCATGTTCACCCCTGCAAAGGTATAAACATCAAGATACAATATGTTTGAGTGTTCCAATCAATTAATTGAGTGTGCATCACCTCCCTAAGAAAAATGGCTTAAACTATTGTTGTTTAAAGTAGATTTTGAGACGTGGTCTTTTCTTGATGATATCATGGGTTATATGGGATTCGGAGAGAATTGGTGTCGATGGATTCGTGGTTGTTTGACGTCAGCCTCGGCGTCGATATTAGTTAATGGCTCTCCAACTCATGAATTCATAATGGAAAGGGGTTAACTCAAGGCGACCCATTCTTTCATTTCTTTTTCATTATAGCCATGGAAGCTCTCCAATCAAAGGTTTTACTGATGCTTGCAATAAAAATATATTCAAGATCTTAATCTTTCAAGTGATCGGTCGAATATATCTTTGCTTCAATATGCAGACGATGCTCAAGTTTGTGGGCATGGTAAGAACATAATCTAAAAATATTGATTCAATTACTCAAGTGCTTTCAAGATGTGTATGGTCTCAAAATAAATATGTCAAAAAGTCGTTTATTTGGTGTCAGGCTGAATGATAGTGAGGTTGAACGTGTCACTCAAGCTTCTCACTATAAACAAGATTACTTGCATTTTTCATATCTCAGGTTACCGGTGGCTAATGACATGTCTAAAGTAGCACACTGGGTAGATGTAATCGAGCGATCTACCGTAGACTTTAACATTGGAAGTCTAAAAGCTTGTCAGTTGGTGGTCGTTTGACTATCACAAAGTCAAGTTTGGGAAGTCTCCCATTATATTACTTATCGTTATATCGAGCTCCTACAAAAGTCATTAGCATGCTTGAATTTATCAAGAGACGTTTCTTTCGGGGTTATAAGGAAGAGGAAAGAGGCATGGCGTGGATCATATGGAAAAAAGTTTTATCCGCATTTAAAAAAGGAGGTTTAGGTATTGGTAGTATTTAGACAAAACATCTCGCCTTCCTTGGCAAATGGCGGTGGCGGTTTTACTCTGACCCGGATGCATTATGGTGCAAGTTTATTAAGTGTTTTAATGGAGAGGATGGGGGTTTGTTTTTGGGTATAGGGACGTGTATTAAAAAGGGTGTTTGGAGGAGTATCATCTCCATCGGTAATGTAATAGATAATTTGGGTGTGCCGCTCTCAGAATCAATTATTAGGAAAGTGGGCAACGATGATTCGATTCAATTTTAGCTTGATTGTTGGTATGAATGAGGGTCTCGTTTGTGCGAGTCTTTTCCTCGGCCATTTGCTTCGGAGGTAGAAAACATTGCAAGATTAGTGATAAATGTGTTTTGAGAGATAATCGGTGGCAAGCAACTTGGTGTTAGAGAAATGAACCTCGTGGTCGATTTTGTTATGAACTTATTGATGTTTCATCTCTATTGAGTCCATGTGTGTATCTAGTGGAGATGGCGGATGGAAATGGACCTTGGATATAACCAATGGCTTCTCCGTCAAACGATTATCATTCTTAATTGATGACAACCTTCTTTCCTCCAACTTAAGTCAAAAGGTTGAATGAAACATGTGGATTACCCAAAAGGTAAACGTTTTTTTTTGGCGTGCATCTCATGATCGTCTTTCGCACCTCATTAATCTTGATAATCATGGTATCGATGTAGATTCGATTATGTGCCCATTGTGTCAAGAGCAAACTGAATATACCAATCACATTCTTTTCAGTTGTCAACGAGTAAGACTGATTTGATTGAAGATCTTTAGCTGGTGGGGTATAAACCCTCCACTAACAATCACAGTGTATAAATTCCTATTTACTTCTTCCGTTGGCGGTAGGCGGAAATCTTTTATCAAAGTTTTAAGAGGCGTATGTTTGTGTTGCAATGTGGAGTATTTGGAGTTGGAGGAATCATTATGTCCATGACAGGATTGAAAAAAGGCACGTTATTGTTCATGAAGATGTTTTTGCGAAAACCCAATCGTTGACTCTGTTATGGATATCAAATAGGTGTTGTAATCAAAACTTTAGTTGGGTTCCATGGATCACTAACATGATGTATTTGACATTGGCTAATTGTTTTTTTGTTTTATTATTGTCGGGTGTTTATTGATTGTCTTAGTATAGTGTGTGTTTCTAGCTTTTTTCTGTACGTATTGGGTTTTCTTATTTTGCGACCCCTTTTCTTTTGTTTGTTATAAGCTTAATATATGTAATTTCATCTTTTCGTAGGATTGGAGTTAAAGAATGCAAATGTTTGATTGATAAAGTGAGAAACAGAGTTCTTAACTGGAAGAATAGGTGCTTGTCTTATGCTGGTAGGCTTCAATTGGTGGCATCTATATTGGAGTCCATTCATGTTTACTGGGCAACTGTATTCCTCTTACCTCAATCAGTGGTCAATGATATAAACATGCTTCTTAAAGGTTTTCTTTGGAACCAAAGTGAGAAAGCAGATGGTAAAGCAAAAGTTGCATGGAAAAACTTGTGTAAGCCTAAAAGCAAAGGAGGTATTGGATTGAAAATTTTGAGTATTTGGAATAAAGCCATGATATCAAAACACTTGTGGTACATTGCAGTGGATAAGAATTCCTTGTGGGTAAAGTGGATTAATACATTCAAGTTGAAGGGTAGAAGTGTGTGGGAAGTTAGTGAGGATACTAATGACAGTTGGGGTTGGAGGAATATTTTAAGGATGATGTTAATACAAATATCGCCTAAAAACGTTATTTATATTTTACGATCTTTGCTAAGTTTTGTTAACGATAAAGTCTAAACTTTAGTTT
>LBNU01028797.1:26741-40360 GCA_014162995.1 Artemisia annua | reverse complement strand
ATGTTTAGGAACCCATGACACCCTAAGAAGGTGTATGGTAGGTTATGGGATGATTGGTTGTTGTTTGAGTGGTTTTGGACAAGTTACTAACTAGGAAAACCCATTTTTAACAAGTATCTAAAACCTACTGTCCTCATTTTAAAAACGTGGGAAACTCAGTGGGTTGTGGGAAATTTTGGACCAAGGATTTATAAAATACATTCAAAAACGAAACTATGGCCGAAAACGGGGATAAAATCGGGCTTATAACGAAGGAGATATGATTTTCCAAAGTTTAACGACGAAAAACTAGTTTCTGAAAATCACCTTGCTGTTGGACAATTTTCGACAGACAAAGCGAGGCGTTTGGCGAGACCTAGGTGAGCCGAGCTACTGAAAATATGTTAGTACATGTTAACACGAATCCGTGGATATGAAGAACGTAGAAAATGAGCTAGTAACGACCAAGATACTCGTGTTTATAACCCGATAACTCCTATTATTTTTGACAGCACTCTATTATAAGTATATTGTACGTACTAAACACTATATTTTCAAGTAACGACATTAAAGAGCCGTAATTCTTACCCGTTGAAACACGTACGACCAAAGGGTTATTTACACGACTATTAAACGTCATTTCAAGGTTTTTAAATGCCTAGTCTAAACCCTAACATCTTACGTATAATATTACATGACCAGTTTTGCAAGTCTAGTATGGACATATTTTCCTAAGTTATGAAAACCTTATCTTTCAACGATAACTAGTATTTTTACACTACGAGTGGTATAGATAGCATGTGCATGTACATTCATTACATCACTTCATAATCTAAATGTAGATCATATTCATTCATATTAGGTAGCGGCTAGTGTTCGCGCCTTGTTGTCCCGATCATTTCATCATCATTGTACCATCACTTCAGGTGAGTTTTCATAGCCCCGTATACATTTTAATATTGTTTTCAAATCCCACGGGGGAGAATACATTGCACCGTTTTCGTACGAGCCTAAGTATCAAATTCCTTGTACATAGCTTAAGTTACCGCATTGCCTTATTTAAGTCCCCATACAATCATGGACCGTTAATTATGCTTAAGCGAGAGTGAGTGGATAGATCTATTGAGGGTGACGCCTCCATCCGTGTTGGTTATACCAACAGTCAAGCGGATGCATTTCATTTTACATATACATTAGAGTGCCTGGCAAAACACTCTGGAGGGGCACATATTTCATGCAGTCAAGCTTCGAGGTCATGAGCTTAATGCTATTGTACTATTTTTCACGTGACTTTGTCATGCACATTATACTTGTGGTTATCGTACAACATTTCATTTTATAAACCTATGGAACTCACCAACATTATTGTTGACCGTTTTAGCAATGTATTTTCAGGTAATTAACTTGCTCTTGTTGACATGCATTGGACCTACTTGGAGTCGCGGGAGTCGACGCGTCTCACTTTTATTTCATGCACTTATGTAAACGTTTGATCTTGTTGGAACTTGTTTCGGTAAACTTGCAACATCATTTTGGGACCTATATTTTGTAAACTCTGAATGTTTTTAATGATCAAATGTTGTATTTTCAAAACGACACTTTAGGTCGTTCAATATAACCTTGTATGAGATGCCATGAACGTTACACCCAGGTATTCAATTCCGCTGCCAATCAGGTAAATTCAGGGTGTGACAGATTGGTACCAGAGCAAAGGTTATAGCGAACTAGGTTGTCCTTTTACCCTAGACTATAACTACCCCACGATAGCATCTCATCATTACATCATAAGTGCATGTTCATTGTTTATTTGTTTAGGCGACTTTATTACCCGGTTTATTCATTTCATTTTACATTGATTGTCACAGAGTCATGTCTTCAGATCCGAGCCTTATCATACTTTCGGACACTGTCATCGAGGACGCTATGTCTTCTACTGCTATTGTACCACCCATTCCCTCAGCACCCCATTCGCCACTTTTGGCATCGGGTGAGGATACTGAGGCATTCTATGAGGATGAGGTTGCTCCTACTCCTCAGATTTCCCCTATTGCAACACCAGCTGTTACTGTTGCACCTACAGACCCATCATCTCCTACTACTTCGGTTCACTCAGAACCTACTCTCATGTTCCGTCGTCGCAAGACGATCATGGGTGCTCGTAAGAGTGTACGCCGTGATACCACTACTATCGGGATACACACTACTACTACACCACCACCAACATCAGCTATACCTACTGCTACTCCTACTCCTACTCTAGTCTTGCCGCTCAAGAAGCGTGCGAGATTCACTACTCCAGCATTACCCATCACTCAGACTTCGGATTTACCACTACCCGCCCATTACCGCATAGGAGAGAGCTCGCGGGCTGCTGCCGTGAGGGGACCTACTGCTGTTACCTTGGATGCCCAGTTAGGAGATCAGCAGGGCCAGATAGATAGATTGAGATATCGGGTAGACGAGATTCTTAACACTCGACTTGAGGTGGTCGAGGAGGATGTGGAGGGTTTGACATTAGGTAGTGTTGGCATTGACGTGTCTTATCAGGGTTTAGAGACGCGTCAGAGGGAGCATCAGGAGTTGATTGATCAGTTGAGGGATGAGTTACCGGAGATACGGGATAGGGCTGAGATGACCCAGGATGCACAGGGACTTCAGGCTCAGGAGTTAGCATCGGTTAGGGAGAGGTTGGCTGTTTTGGAGAGTAGGGAGGCTATTCGTCAGCTTCGCATTGAAAATTTGGAGCAGATGATTGATATGATGGATAGAGAGATCCGCCGCCTTAGAGGTGGACCTGGTGGATCGGGAGCACCCGGAGGTGCCTAGTCATAGACTTATGTTATATTAGCTTTTACTATTTCCTAGTCCCAAGGTGTGGGACATAGTTACAGAACTTGTTGTATTTTGGTTGTTGTAACAAACAAATGTATCAAGTATGACTCTACTATGTTGGAATGGTTGTGCTATTTATGATATCGGTCCATGTAGGCCGAAATTTTCATGTATTATATTCATGTGTTGTGATTATATTTATGATGTTTCGTGGTTGCTCCTTATTGTTGTTGTATTTATACATGTTGTGGTTGTATTTGTACATGTTGTGGTTGTATTTGTACACGTTGTGGTTATACATGTCGTGGTTACATGTCGTGGTTATACATGTCATGGTTGTATTTGTACTTGTTGTGGATATATACATACATGTCGTGGTCGTGTATATTTTGTACAATGATCAATTCTATTATGATTTCTCATTGTTGTGTTCCGTTGTGATTGATCAGAAACATGCCACCAAGGAAAGAAAAGGCTGCACCGGCCACCCCGGCCATGTCGCAAGCTGCTATTCGGAAGCTGGTTAAGGATAGCATAGCCGAAGCTTTAGCGATCGAGAGAGCTGAGGTAGCTGCAAGAGCTGTTGATGCCGCTTCACAGTCAGGTACGGCTGAACCATCTACTATTAGGCGTGAATGCACTTACAAGGACTTTAAGACTAGTGATTCCATCAATTTTAAGGGCACTAAAGGAGCGATCGGTTTGATTCGCTGGTTTGAAAAGACTGAGAATGTGTTCCACATGTGCAACTGTCCTGATGACAGCAAGGTAAAGTTTGCTACCGCTATGCTTTTGGATGAAGCTATGTCCTAGTGGAATTCTTATGTTCAACCGATTGGTATAGAAAATGCCTACAAGCTCACTTGGGATCAATTCAAGAAAATGATGACAAAGAAGTTTTTTCCTCGCACTGAGATACAAAAGCTGGAAATAGAATTCTATGAGCTGAAAACCAAAGGTGATGACACCGAGACCTACTTCAGGAGATTTCAAGAGTTGGCGGCGCTGTACCCAACTATGGTTCCCGATCTTGAGACAATGTTGGAAAATTTCATTGGAGGTTTGCCTGAGAGCATCCGAGGGGATGTGATTTCCTTTGACCCCAATCAATGGATGAAGCAACCCGAATAACTCAGAAACTCATGCTATAAGTGTTAAAGAGTAAGTCTGCTGTCAACAACAATAACCGGTCTTACAACACCAACTACAACAACAACCGAAGCTACACCAACAATCGGAATGTCAACAACTACTCAAACAACCGAAACAACAATCCAAACCGTAACAACAACAACAACAACAAGAGAAAGTTGGACAACAATCAAACTGGTAATGCTATCCCACCACCACCAAAAAGACAAGAAACCGCAAGGGCCTATGCTGCGGGTCCAACTGAGAAGAAAGGATAAAATGGTATTTTTCCTAAGTGAAACAAGTGCCAAACTCATCATAACCCTGGAGATTGCCCAAAGCCTTGTGATAACTGTGGAAAAGTCAGTCATTCGACTAGGGGATGCAAAGCTCCACGTGTGGGGAATGATCTGAATCCTCCAGCAACATGCTTTGGTTGTGGAGAAGTTGGACACTTTAGGAATAATTGTCTAAAAGGAAAGAATCAAGGAACAGGAAACCAAGGTGGAACGGCTCGAGGGAGAGCTTATGTCATGGGAGGAGACGATGTCAGAGAGGACCCGAATGTTGTCACGGGTACGTTCCTCGTTAATAATCGTTATGCATCCATTTTATTTGATTCAGCAGCCGATAGAAGTTTTGTTTCTCTTGCATTTGCACCTTTACTCAACATCGAACCAACCACATTGGACATTTCATATCATGTCGAACTAGCTAATGGGTCTTTAGTTAGCACCAACACCCTTGTCCGTGGTTGCACTATCAACTTCCTGAACCACCCATTCAATATAGACCTCATGCCCGTAGAACTAGGAAGTTTCGACATCGTTATCGGTATAGATTGGTTGTCCCAACATCATGCGAGAATTATTTGTGATGAGAAGGTTGTACATATTCCTTATGACGGTGAAACTTTAGTTATTCATGGAGAACGAAGTGGAACTAGACTTAGCATCATATCTTGCATCAAGACTGAGAAGTACATTAAGAAGGGTTGTTATGCATTTTTGGCTCATATTACGGAAAAGAAGTCGGATGAGAAACGACTTGAAGATGTGCCGATTGTTAGAGATTTTCCGGAAGTCTTTCCGGAAGAATTACTTGGACTTCCACCAACACGCCAAGTTGAGTTTCAGATTGACTTATTGCTAGGAGCCGCACCTGTTGCGCGGGCACCATATCGTTTAGCACCATCCGAGATGCAAGAATTGTCGAACCAATTGCAAGAACTATTCGACAAAGGATTCATAAGACCAAGTTCCTCGCCTTGGGGAGCACCTGTTTTATTTGTGAAAAAGAAAGATGGATCTTTCCGGATGTGCATCGACTATCATGAATTGAACAGGTTAACGGTGAAGAATCTTTATCCACTTCCAAGGATCGACGACTTGTTCGATCAACTACAAGGTTCCAGTTATTACTCCAAGATCGATTTAAGATCCGGTTACCATCAACTTCGAGTTTGGGAGGAGGATGTCCCGAAGACGGCATTTAGAACACGTTATGGTCATTATGAGTTTCAAGTAATATCTTTCGGATTAACCAACGCACCTGCGGTATTTATGGACCTCATGAATAGGGTGTGCAAACCTTATCTTGACAAGTTTGTGATTGTATTCATAGACGACATCTTGATTTATTCCAAGAGTAGGCAAGAGCATGAAGAACACCTCAGAATGATTCTAGAACTACTCAAGAAGGAGCAATTGTATGCCAAATTTTCAAAGTGTGATTTTTGGATACGAAGAGTTCAATTTCTTGGCCATGTCATCGATAGCCAAGGATTACAAGTTGACCCAGCAAAGATCAAGGCGGTTAAAGATTGGGCTACGCCCAAGTCTCCTACAGAGATCCGTCAATTCCTAGGACTTGCCAGATATTACAGAAGATTCATCAAAGGGTTTTCTAAGATAGCTAAGCCGCTGACCAAGTTGACTTAAAAGAATCAGAATTATGAATGGGGAGAAAAGCAAGAGTCCGCTTTTCAGTTGTTGAAACAAAAACTTTGTAGCGCACCGATTTTGGCACTACCAGAAGGGATTGAGAACTTCGTGGTGTATTGCGATGCCTCACATAAAGGACTTGGAGCTGTGTTAATGCAAAACGAGAAGGTGATAGCTTATGCATCTCGACAACTTAAGACACACGAGAAGAATTACACTACACACGACTTGGAATTGGGTGTAGTAGTTTTCGCACTCAAGATTTGGAGGCACTATCTTTATGGTACCAAGTGTGTGGTGTTTACGGATCACAAGAGCTTACAGTATATACTTGACCAGAAGGAGCTCAATATGAGGCAATGGTATGTGTTAATTCACATACCTTTATTTGACCAAAATCAGACCAAAAACGACCAAAATCTAACCATAAGTGCCAAATATATTGTGTTTTTGGGTTTGTGATTGTGCAGGTACGAATATTTCAAAAATGGACAAAAATCAAGCCAAACTTGACAAAACGAGCACGAGATTGGAAAGAGCATGAAAGATCGGGATCAACGATAATTTTATTTGGAGCATCGAGCAAAAATTATTGGAGCAATGTGGAGCAAATGGTGATTAATTTGAAGATTATAAGAAATTAAAGACAATTAGAAGATTTATTGGAGCTTATTTAACGAAATATCAAACTTAAGTGGAAGCCCAACTAAAGCTCAAAGATTAAGCTCAAGAATTATTATGCTTGGCCCAATAATATTTATAGCCCAAGATTATTAAATTGGAAGCCCAACAATAAAAAATAGAGAAAGCCCAAGTGTGAAGACAAAAGAGCAAAATGAAATTTGTGATATTGTTGGCTATACATGACGAAAGAAATGGAGCTGCTATCTCTATTGGGCATTCGAAGAAAAAATGATGAGACAAGTTGGCTTCCATGTGACGCAAAAGAAAAAAAAAAGTAAATTAAAGAGGCATCTATGTTTCGCAATGATGGCACGTGTTTATGATGAAATGGTATCAATTTGATGTAGCCTCCATGTGATTTCTTGGTGCTATCGACAAAAACAAATGAAAAAAAAAATGAAATGGAAGCCAGCTGTGCGTGAATAGAAGATTAAATCATGGCCATGTGATTCATGAGGTACAAGACAATAAAAAAAGAAGGAGATACACATGATCTATAGCGAGTGAATTTAAACACAAAAAAATTAAAGACAGCAGCGTGTGGCCTCTTCGATCCAGCTATTATCTACAAATTGTAGCTGTCATTTGACGCAAAGGAATGCCACGTGGTTGGCTTAAATGAAATCTAGAATGTATGGAAGGGTCGAGAATCAATATTGGGCTATAAATATATGCACCTCGGGATCAGTTCACTCAATCATTCTCTTCACACACTTTCATTTTCTTTCATAGTAGCAGTTTTATTTTATGTAATTTTTAGTGCTTTCTTTTTATATTGCTTATTAAAGTCTTGTAATTTAGCTTTCAAGTGCTTATTTGTATCAAACCTTTCTAGCTTATGAATGAATATTAAGATATTTATCACTTAGTGTTTATTTCTCTTCTTCTTCTACTTTTTCTTTCTTTCTCTTTTTCTTTTCTTTTCTAAAAATCTAACAAAGTTATATAAGCTTTTTAGCTTATAGAAGCTTATTTGGGTTTGCTTCTTCAATAAGCTTATTCATAAAGCTTTTATTTTTTTTCTTTTATTTTCTTTTCTTTCACTATCTCTAAAATATATATATATATATATATATATATATATATATATATATATATATATATATATATATATATATAAAGTTTAAATTTTTAGCTTATTATATCTTATAATATATATATATATAATTATATAAAGTTTAAATTTTTAGCTTATTATATCTTATAATTTTTTCTTTTCTTCACCCTCTAGCTCGATTCAAACACAAAAAGATATGCATGAGCTCGTTAAGCTCGGCTTATTTTTTCAAATAAGTCTTGACATATCTTAAGTTTGAGAGCATTTTTTTTATTTATTAGCTTTTTTAGATAGCTTATTAATTAGATCTACTATTTTTATCAAGTTTTTAGTATAAAGCTTGCATCTTTATTGTTTATTTTGAAGTTTTTATATTTGGCTCTATTCGAACAAGAAAGGTCTTTAGCTTTAAAGCTTGCCTTAATCTTTGATTAAGCCTTATTTGACCTTTAGTTTCGAGAGCTCGTTATAGATCTAGTAGTTTCAATAGTTTATTTAGCATAAAGTTTGAATCTTTATTGTTATTTTGTGGTTTTTATATACTTTAGCTTATTGGCGATTTATATAAGGGAATATAAAGTGCTTAACTTGGGTGATCGGCTTAATAGCCTTGATTGCTTTCTCCCTTATTCACTTTAAGCTTTAGTATTTTAGCTTATTTAGTAAAAACTTGTAGTTATAATCTAGTTTTATAAAAATTATTGTTATCCTAACTCTTGTGTCTTATTTCTTATCACGATCTACCGCTAAGGCCGGAGCTTAAGGGTTTTATAAGCTATCTTATCATTAAAGTTTATACCTTTAATATCTTTTATTAAACTAATTAGTCATAAAGTTCACAACTTTATTCACTAATTAGCAAAATAGAAGCTAATAAAGAAATAATCTTTAATATTTGTTTTAGTTTATAAAATCGGGTGGTTTATTATTTTCGTCGCGTTATATCGGGTTCTATATTCTTTACTTTTTAATTTTAGTAGTTGATAACTTTAGTATAATAATTATGTTTATCATAATACATGCTATGTGTTTGTTTGCTATGATTATAGAGTAGATTTTTATATACTTGTTTAGTAGATTATTTAGTGAATTAAGTGTGGTTTATAAAAGTTAAAAGATATATTGGTTAGATCTAAATATAGATATCTCTTTGTGAAAATTGTTGTGAGAAAATAGTTATTTAAAAGTCTTAATTGAAACAATAAACCACACTTGAGGATCTTGATAATTTGCTTTACAAGTATATCTTTTTATCATATATTTCGTATTTGTTTGAGTAGCATAATTTAGTTGGTTATTTTTAGTTGTTATCTTTAGTAGTTAGCGTTAGATTATTTAGTTGCCACTAGTTTTATTATTACCTTTACTTCAATCATTATCATTTTTCATAATCAAAAATCTAAAAACATAAGTTAGATTCTTTTTCTTAAAATTTTATCTTTTTCTTCAAAAGTTTAGTATTTTTTATATTTTAATTAGCTTAAAATAGTTTTTAAATAAAAAAAATAAAAAATAAAAAAAAATAAAATAATAAAATAATAAAAAAAATATATAAATCTTTTTCCAAATTTATTTTTAAGTATCTAGAACTTTTAGAAAGTAAGTAAAAATTTTAGACGCCTTTCCCTTTAGATTTGCTTTTAGGTGCTTTTTTAGATCACGTTAAGTTTGTTTTTAATTTAGATTGCGTTTTAGGATTTGGTTGTTTTATTTGCTTGTTTACTTGTTTTTATTTGATATTCCATTATCGTAGTATAAAACTCCAAATATTCACCTTTATTTCACTTTCACTACACGTTTTATCGAACCGATTATCGATTTTCCATTCACACCTTCACACGGACTACGACCTCGGGTTTTGCTTATTTCCTTAGCAATTCCTTGGAGATAAAATATACTATAAGTTGGTTTTGACGAACCAGTTCTTGGCTAGAATTACTTAGTGATTACGATTGTAAGATTCGATATCACCTGGGAAAAGCTAATGTTGTAGCGGATGCACTTAGCCGAAAGGAACGACTCAAACCATTGAAAGTCAGGTCATTGGGAATGACAATCACTTCACCATTGCCATCAAAAATCCTAGAGGCTCAGATTGAGGCACTCAAGGAAGAGAACCGACCACATGAGAAGATTTATGGCATGCCCGAGAACAAGAATGGTTTTGTGAAAAGGTCAGATGGAGTACTATGCTTCAAGGACAGAAGTTGGATACCTCTCTATGGTGGAGTACGAGAGTTGATCATGCATGAATCACACAAGTCGAAGTACTCTATTCATCCGGGTTCTGATAAGATGTATCAGGATCTCAAGAAACTTTATTGGTGGCCGGATATGAAAGCAGAAATAGCTAAGTATGTTAGCAAATGCCTTACTTGTGCTAAAGTGAAAGCCGAGTACCAGAAGCCGTCAGGGTTACTTCAACAACCGGAGATTCCGCAATGGAAATGGGAACGTATTACAATGGACTTTGTCACTAAGCTTCCCAAGACATCAGGTGGTTACGATGCTATTTGGGTGATAGTAGATCGTCTCACCAAATCAGCTCACTTCATACCAATTAGAGAGACTTATTCCATGGATCAGCTCGCTAGACTTTATGTCAAGGAAATAGTCTCTAGACACGGTGCACCAGTTTCCATCATTTCCGACAGAGATAGTCGTTTTACTTCAAACTTTTGGCGATCATTACAAGATTCTTTTGGATCCAAGTTAGACATGAGCACTGCCTACCATCCTCAGACTGATGGCCAGAGTGAGAGAACGATTCAAACATTGGAGGACATGCTTAGGGCATGTGTGATTGTCTTTGGAAATGGTTGGGCTAACCATTTGCCATTGATTGAGTTTTCTTACAACAACAACTACCATTCTAGCATCAAAGCAGCACCATTCGAGGCACTTTAGGGTCGTAAGTGTCGTTCACCAGTTTGTTGGGCCGAAGTTGGTGATGTACAATGTACTGGTCCGGAGTTGGTACGAGACACAACCGAGAAGATTGTTCAGATTCGAGAGAGGCTCGAAACAGCTAGAAGTCAACAGAAAAGCTATGCAGATGTTCGACGCAAACCATTGGAATTTCAGGTTGGAGACAAAGTCATGTTGAAGGTCTCGCCTTGGAAAGGCGTGATACGATTCGGAAAACGCGGGAAGTTAAACCCGAGGTACATTGGACCATTCAAGATTCTAGAAAGGATTGGTCCGGTAGCATATAGACTTGAACTTCCGCCAGAACTCAGCAATGTGCATAACACGTTTCATGTCTCAAACCTCAAGAAATTTCTTTCGGATGAGTCTTCCGTAATTCCACTAGAAGAGATTCAGCTCGATGACAAGCTTAACTTTGTGGAGGAACCCGCAGAGATCATGGACCGTGAGGTCAAACGATTGAAGCAGAGTCGAATTCCTATCGTGAAGGTTCGCTGGAATTCTCGAAGAGGTCCCGAGTTTACTTGGGAACGGGAGGACCAAATGCGACGCAAGTATCCGCATCTTTTCACCGAGTCTACTTCAGAGACCAACATCAGCTGAATTCAGGGACTGAATCCCTTTTTGGGTGGCCGACTGTCACAACCCGTAATTTCAGGTGATTTCCCAAACCTCGACATTTCACTATTCACCCATTACTATTCATCATTTACTATTCATCGATCACTATTCATCATTTTACAATTCATCATTTTCGGAGTCAATTTGAGATTCCGAGAAGCGTTCAGAAAATTTACTATTCACATGCCACTATTCATTCCCGGTGGGAAAGCACTATTCATGCGCATCATTCATTTCATCGTAAACAGGGTTTACGGGTATTCATATTCGCGTAACCGGTTTGCTTTAGCTGTGAATTCATGCATTATTAGTAGAGACACTTCATTCGGACTAGAAATAGTCTACATATCATCACAATAGCATTTGCATACTATTCCACTCGTAGGTTATTCAAATTAACATTTTTCGTCTATTTGACATTTTACGTATGTTTATTTTTAAATAAATGTTAACACGTGATCAATAATGTGACTAACACGTCCGACATTCCCGACTATGACCCTAACATATTTTCATAATCATTATAATGATACAAAAATTATATTATTAATTTACCCGGTGTTTTGAGACCCGTTGCTATATTTTACAATATATGCTAATAATTTCGTCGGTTCGCGATATTTCAACTCGACAATTATTTTAACACCCGATTCTCATCAGGAATGTAATTTTATAATTTTTACAACATCGTTATATTCTATTTGGTACCATTAAATTTTATTTCTAGCAAACTCGGTACCCGGTATCCCCTAAAACTATTAATATATACATAATACTACTTAAAACTCCACAAAATCCCATGTTTTCTTCCACTTTTCATCCTTGGCCGCCCCCTCCCCCCATACCAATCTCTTACATCTTTTGAAAATCCTACTAACTTTATTAATACAAGTACTTTTTGTCTACAATAATACATAACCTTATACTTGATATCTTTTTCTCATTATACAAGTTAAAAAAAAAATATCAATCTCTTTCTCTCTTCCTCTTGTGCACGACCAACAACAAGAACACAAGAAAGAACCATAGATTTTTCAAGATCAAGTAATTTACAAGCTCCATTAGTACTCCTTTCTAGGGTTTTGAAATAAAAACCCAAGGTTTTATAGGTTTTCATCTCAATAAGCTCACTAATCTTTCAAGTAAGTTGTCAAAACTCATTTCCATAATTTCACCAAGTTCTTATGATATTCATATGATTTTATACAAGATCTACATGCATGTGTTAGTTTATACCACTCTTTTTATACATTTATAACTTTTGAGCCCTAGAAATGGATAATAGGTGAATCCTTGGTAGATTAACATGGTGGATGATGTTTAGGAACCCATGACACCCTAAGAAGGTGTATGGTAGGTTATGGGATGATTGGTTGTTGTTTGAGTGGTTTTGGACAAGTTACTAACTAGGAAAACCCATTTTTAACAAGTATCTAAAACCTACTGTCCTCATTTTAAAAACGTGGGAAACTCAGTGGGTTGTGGGAAATTTTGGACCAAAGATTTAGAAAATACATTCAAAAACGAAACTATGGCCGAAAACGGGGATAAAATCGGGCTTATAACGAAGGAGATATGATTTTCCAATGTTTAACGACGAAAAACTATTTTCTGAAAATCACCTTGCTGTTGGACAATTTTCGACGGACAAAGCGAGGCGTTTGGCAAGACCTAGGTGAGCCAAGCTACTGAAAATATGTTAGTACATGTTAACACGAATCCGTGGATGTGAAGAACGTAGAAAATGAGCTAGTAACGACCAAGATACTCGCGTTTATAACCCGATAACTCCTATTATTTTTGACAGCACTCTATTATAAGTATATTGTACGTACTAAACACTATATTTTCAAGTAACGACATTAAAGAGCCGTAATTCTTACCCGTTGAAACACGTACGACCAAAGGGTTATTTACACGACTACTAAACGTCATTTCAAGGTTTTCAAATGCCAAGTCTAAACCCTAACATCTTACGTATAATATTACATGACTAGTTTTGCAAGTCTAGTATGGACATATTTTCCTAAGTTATGAAAACCTTATCTTTCAACGATAACTAGTATTTTTACACTACGTGTAAAACCCGAAAATTCGTCTTTCCTAAAATTCCAATATAATTTGAATTTTTCCTAAGCTTTGTATCTTTAAATCTTGAACCTATAACTTAAGCTATGATATTAAATAAATCGACACAACATATTGTGGAAAACTAGAAGGGGGGTTGAATAGTTTACCGCTTTTTACGTTAATTATCTTTTACAAATTACCCGTTTTAATCAAAGATTTACTTGACGTTTTGCTTTATTATATGAATGGAAATACTTTGACCAACTCAAAGATAATGTGTGAACACAACATAATATAAATATAAAGCATGCAAGTAAAGAGATAGAACGATCAAACCACAACACGATTGTTTATCGTGGTTCGGCTACAAGGAC
>LBNU01028797.1:0-22202 GCA_014162995.1 Artemisia annua | reverse complement strand
AGTTCTTCTTTGATGGTCGGAGATGAGTCCCATAAAGAAGCTTCTATTTTCTTGTATAAAGAAAATAGGGAATCAAAGTGTTGGGTAGGCTCATTTTGTTGTGGTGGTTCTTGTGAGAGATAGTGGCGGAAGCTTGAGTCTCCTTTGGGGTTTGAATGAAAGTTTTTGAAAACGGGATGAAAAACGAAGGATGGTTGACATATGTGACCTTGATCTTGTGGAAAGATTGAAGGTCTAGCATATCGATAGGCCAAATTTTCAACCAAAGATGGTTGATGGGGTTCGTTTTGTTTTTCCATTTCACGCACATTGTCATAGAATGGCAATGGTGGAGGATTAGATGACCTAGGAGGTAAATCATCTAATGATTCCAAGTATGGTGATGGTGATAGTGAGTTAGATTGGAGAAGCTCCATGAAAGTTAGTTGTGGTGATGGAGATGAAGGATAATATCCTTGTTGAGTTGGTGATGTTGGTGGTGTATGGAAAAGTTCCATAGGAGTAAATGACAATTCATTTGTCGGCAAGGAGGTTTGTGGGCTATGATTTGGAGATGATGGTAAGGTAGTAAGATTTAGCAAATCTTGAAGAGTTGGGGTGATATTATCACATGTTTCCATGGATGGTGTTGAGTTAAGGATGTTGAGGTAGTCTTGAATAGGTGGTGAAATATCGAGTGATGAGTCACTTGATGAGGATGGGCTTGATTTTGTGGTCTTGTTGAAGCAACAAGAATTGACACTTAGCTTATTGGTTGTTCTTGAAGTTTCGGAAGAGGAGTTGGATTTAGTCATCTTGATTCTTTGGTAAACACTTACTCTCAAGAATGAAGAAGACAATGTTGTGGGTGTGAGTTTGAAGGTTTCAATGGTGATCAAACTTATAGAAGCTTTGGCTTATGAAAAGGTGGATTTTGGTTTAATGTTTGGCCATACAAATTTTGTGGTTTCTCATGATGATGATAGGTTATGGATATTGTTATTTCAAGGAGAGCAAATCCAATGAAGGAGATGGAGTGTTGGATTAACTTATGCACTCAATGCAAAGTAATCATGGGATGGTTTGAAGGTTTGGTTCAAGGATCCTTTAGAAGGGTTCCTTAGGTTCACAAGGTTTGAATTCAAGTTTTGGCGGGAAATTGTTTTTGGCTTATTAAGGTGTAAAGAGTGAATCTTTTGTGATGATTGATGGTTTGGAAGGATGTTTCTCACTAAGCAAAGCGTTTTGGTGTTTTATGATTTGTGAATTTAAGAAAAATAAACAAGAATTGTGCAGGTAATCTGGCGGAACCCACGGGATATACGGGCGGAACCCAATTGAGGGTGCCGCCATATCCGTGGGGTGTAAAGCTGGTTTACCCAGAAAATACACTGGCGGAACCTTCACCAGGGTTCCGCCAGTTCCGCCATGCCTGAAAAAGTAGGCAGTCCACGTTTTTGACCCGGAACACGTTTTCCAAATTTTCCGAAAACTCTTAAAAATGAAAATATAATTTAAGGCGGGTTAGGAAATGTGAAATTTGGACATGTAAACATCCGTTTCATAGGACTTTGGTCGGGGGCTAACGAACATTTCTATATTTAACATACCAAACATAGCCCAAACACAAGCATAACAATTAGCATTCAACAATTTCAAACATCCATAGTGAAATAATGAAACATACATTGTTATAATAGTCAAAGACAAATAAACATCTAATGAAAACACATAGTTTGATGTTCAAAACACCCAAAGTAACTTAGTGCCAAACGCTCCTTAACTTAACCCACTACATCTTATCCATCTTCTTCATCAACTTTCCAATATACCTTGTCATGCACTTCATCATGCCTTTCGTTTGCTTGAATTCTTCGGATGCATTAGGAATGATAGGAAGTTGCTTGAAATATTCGAGATGCCCGAGCATGGAGTTCGGAAGAGAGTCATCTTCACTCTCGTCGGATAATGATGATGGAGACCGAGTTCGTTTTCCTTTATTCTTGTAGACCCTTTTTGCACTAATAGGAACGAACGTGTGTGGAACTAAGTCGTAGCTTAGGCTAATACCCTTAGGATTTGGAGGAATGGGTGAGAGGACTCTAAATAGACGTGTAAGGAGCATTCCATAAGGAAGGGCGGTTGTTCCAACCATTGGTATGTCGGCCATTCTTTTAGCAATGTAGTAGGCTAGGTTAAAAGGTTGACCCGTGGAGATGCTATAGAGCATGTAACTAAGACACGCGTTGACATGGTCTCTATTTCCTATGGAGCTTATGACGTTAGCTCTAAGAATTTCCTCCCATTTCCTAAATTGAGGTTTAAGTTCATTAAGTTCCATTCCAAAGGGATCTTTTGTCACATCTATTCCCGAACGATTCTTCCTAGTGTTGGATGTCCTAATGAAGAGATGCTCTCGAATGACTTCCTTGTCAACAAGAGGGTGAGCATATGGAGAGACACGCTCGATTGAATCTAGGCTTGAAAGAGGCCACTTATCCGTGTAAAGACTCATACCTTTGTTTGGGACTCCAAGCATTGTCCCAAAGTCACTTAATCGAATGTGGTGAGGTGTTTGGTTAGTTGAGAATTCCACAATTATCTCACCATAGTCATCTAGGTCAAGGGTTAATGTTGCATAGAACTCTAAGATGAACCTAGGACAAATTGGTTCGTTGATGTCAAGGAGACAATCAAAGCCAATGGCGGCAAAGTCTTGCCTAATGGATGTACCTTCTAAAAAGGTTGGATCAATGGTTCTACCTTCATGGACGTATCGTTTTTCTAATGCCTTAAAGGTTTCTATTTGGTCTTTGGTGAGACCTTTTGTCTTATGGTGTTCGGGTAGGTATTTGAGGGTTTCCTTATGATCGGATTGGTTTGCGGGAGCCATAACGATTCCTAGAAAACACAAAGTTATATGTTAATGACACTTTAACAATGTGGATGATCTAATGTGTCCCTATATGCAAACAATGAGGAGACATGGTTATCTTGACTCATTTTGATGTTCAAATCGTTTTGTAATGCAAGTTTTGTTATAAAACCAAAGATAACCCAAACGCCCCTAGTTTGATTTTGCTTCATTTGAATGTACCCGAAAATACATATTGGTTACGTATTTCCTTTAGCATTCAAGAGACCCATATGCAAGTGATGTTTCTATGACGTTTTTCATTTGTCTTAACAATGCATTAGGTGTGTTTGGCTATGTGATGTAATTTTTGAAAGAAGTATGCATTAGGTGTGTTTGGTAAAACATGATTTTCAATACCAATAATGTAGTCCCAATTAAGTGAAGTATGAGATTAATTAGTAACTAAGGTTTTTCATGAACTAGCAAGTTTTATGCAAAAAGCCCTAAGTTTCTAGTTAATGAGTGTGGATGAAAATTAACAATTGAATCAAAAATGCAATTATGTAAAGAACACTTACTAGCTTGATTGAATTGAAAGAGATTTGGGTGGGAACCCTAGCTTTTGTGAAGTTATGTGTTTTGGAAGGTTAATGGCTGTTGGTAAGTTGTGTTTTTGAGTTATGAGGGTGTTTGGTTAAGAATTGGATATAAAACAAGCTGCAGCACTGGCGGATACGGCGGAACCAACGAATGGGTTCCGCCCGTTATACCCCAGGGTTCCGCCGGTTCAGCAGAAAAACCAAAATGGTTTGTGACGGTTTTTGTAATCATGCTCTAGTGTTTAAAACTAAGGTTTTAGTTTTCGCAAATCCTAAACTTGGTCTAGAGAGTTTGGATGATCCTAATCTAATAAGTTCGAAGGAGTGTTAACGAA
The DNA here is from genome assembly GCA_014162995.1 of Artemisia annua. Classification (NCBI taxonomy): domain Eukaryota; kingdom Viridiplantae; phylum Streptophyta; class Magnoliopsida; order Asterales; family Asteraceae; genus Artemisia; species Artemisia annua. Next base: position 18,432 of record LBNU01028797.1, on the reverse strand, counting down.
TGAGGTTAATGTGACGAACGCTATTGGTTAAGATGTTCCTCAATGAACACTTTTTCCAACATTGTGACGATGAATCACACTATGTCATTTCGAGACCATAGTGGATTGAATAGACGTTGATGTTGACGCTTCTTTTGATGACACAAGAGATTCCGTTGTTTGACACGTGTTTGCTTGATCTCAAGGAGTTTGTTACCGTGCTTTTTCGTCCAATGTCATTTGCGAAGAATTCAAGCCTCTTTGAGAGTCATTTGATAAGAAAGAATAAAGCTAACAAGTACAACTTGTGCTTTTTCCTTTATCTTAGTTATCAAAGTAATTCTACTTGCTTAACGCTTTATGGTTTTCGTTCCCGTTCTTTTGGGACACCATAATTCTTGTGTGGTACCATTTGTAACACGAGCACATAGATAAGTGCTAAACATAATGTTGGATCTAATTGTTATAGCAACAAGTAGTTTTCCGTACATTTCTCTATGCTTAGTTTTACCTACGGATTTACTAATCTCATTCTTGGTAGGTCATCGACGACTTAACAATTGAGAACAAGAAAGTAACTCGGAATGTCTTAGAGTGATAATCCCTTTCTTTTGAATCTTGCTTTTATTATCAAAAAGATTTTTAATAAACTGGTTTGATCACAAGTATGATTCTTGAACTAAGTTTTGTGACTTACGTCAAATATACTTAATTCGGTATTTTGATAAAAGATTGGACGATGATAAGTCAAATCCTTATCATTATTGGACTTTCGACTAAGTTGTCATCTACCAAAGATGATTCCTTAGAAGGAGGTGTTCTTTCGTTAAATGTTGTATTCAACGATTCCTCGACTCTCTAGGTTCTCTTGCTTAAAACACTAAAGATTTTATTAATTTTAAAAAGGTCCAAGAAGTACAACATCATAAGACTACGTGTCGTATTTGATGTGTAGATCCTAGATGTTTTTGACTTGCTTGTCACCCACACATCTAAATGTATTCCAATGTGATTATTTTCACTTTATGTGTTTTATGTGAGATTTTCTCAAGATTACTTTTGACATCAAACATAATTTGAGACACAAAAATATAATGTTTAAAAACGTTGTTTATCAAACATTTGTTTTGCAAGATTACAAAGGTGCAAGGCATTCTCACTAAGGAAATTCTTAGTTAGTTATCTTGTAAGCAAATGTTACGAATGACTTACTCAAGAGTTTCTCGTGTTTTATCTCTTGATGGTAAAATAACCGAAGCACCTTATATCTCCTTCTAGTACTAATAACTAAGTATCTATATAGAAGATATTCCATGTAAACACGATTAGCACGTAAACACATAAAGGATACACACAAACTAGCAACACATAGTGTAAACAACAACCAAAGGAATGTAAAAGGAATGTGTACCTTTTAGGTTGTAATGCAATGTAACCAAGATGTCAAGCGCAAATCGTAACAACTTTGTTTTGATGTCACGCTTTGATGATTCAATTAAACTCATGTATCCAAAGGGGTTAGAAGATCATATACAAGTATAAAACATGAAATTCATAATTCCTTTTATCATAAGTTTCTATCATCATATTTATCTTGTAAGTCTAACTTGTTGATGGTCCTTTTGAGTTAAATCCTAATCCGGTTTTATCTCCAAAAGACTTTTGACTTTTTAACATTCTTTCAAGAGACTTTGAACTTTCATCAAATTTTGCCAACATCTTTCCTTTTTCATTTTGCTTTTTAATTTCATTTTTGTGATCTAGACAAAGCTTACATTCTAGATCAATTTCAACACCACTCTCGAGTCTAGACATTTTATCTTCTAACAAAATTTCTTTTTCAAAGTCATTCATAAAAACTTTTGAAGACTCATTGTTAAAGATGGTTTTTAGGTTTAAGTTACCCAAAAGTTTAGACTCGTTTTCTATTTTGGAGAATTCTAAAATGAATGTGTCAAAGCAAAAATGTTTGTTTTCACCATGTACCTTGCTTGTTGTTTCAATGGATTGACAATCACCCACCGGATTATTGTCTTCGTCCACTTCCGTTTCATTCCGTAATTCACAAGCAAGTTCATCAATACACATGTACTCGTCTTCACTTGTACCTTCATTCAAAACATTCAAACTCGTAGTACATGTATAATTTTCAAGTAAGTGCCTATCTATTAGTCTTTCTAAGACTCCCAATTCACATGTAAGATCAAATTGCTCATCTTTGACTTGACATTTTTCTTGGTGACGGTTTAGAATATTTTTCCAAATATCATTAGCCGTTTGACATAAAAAGACTTTTTCAAGCTCATTCTTTGGCAAGGCTTTATAAATCATTTTCTTAGCTTTAATGTTTTTATAAAGATTAGGATACCCTTTTTGATTATCAAAACTTGATTTCATTGGTTTGAAATCACCAATAGAAATGACATGCCAAAGATCTTGATCAATTGATTTTACATAGCTTTCAAAATTACTTTTCCATTCAAGAAAACTTTCTTTTTCAAATAGCGGTAGTTTTTGAATAAATTTCCCTTCTTTGAGATTTTCAAAATCCATGGATCGATCCAAGTTTTAAAATACAATATATTTTAGGGAACTTGAGTAACGTAGCTCTTGATGCCAATTGTGGAAAACTAGAAGGGGGGTTGAATAGTTTACCGCTTTTTACGTTAATTATCTTTTACAAATTACCCGTTTTAGTTAAAGATATATTGTGACGTTTTGCTTTATTATATGAATGGAAGTACTTTGAAGAACTCAAAGATAATATATAATCACAACACAATATATATGTAAAGCATGTAAGTAAAGAGATAGAACGATCAAACCACAACACGATTGTTTATCGTGGTTCGGCTACAAGGACCTCACTTGTCCTTGCCCTACGTCCACGCCCCGAGTGTCCAACTCGAGAGTTTCAAGCACTATCAACAAACTCCTTCTCGGTGGAGAAACCTTTCACACGTCGCTTACACTTTATCCGGTACTAAGCTAAATACCGAGTTCTAGTTCAAGGTAGAACCAACCTAACGTCGCCTAATTCCTTTTACCGACACAAGGCTAGATGTCGAGTTCTTTACCAAGGGTACAACCACTCCCGTTAGTTCTTTTACAAGGGTACAACAACTCCCATTACACTACGTATTTTGAGGCCTAAAATACTAACCGATCACTTGACACAATACATATGAAGTATAAACTACCAAAGCTTATACTAGACTAAGTTAACAAGTCTTGCAACTTCTTGTTGAAACTTGTAACTTCTTCATTGATCTTGTGGACTTCTTGCTACATAAGATAATCACACAAGTCAAAATGTTCCTGGGTTAGTTGAGAGGATATGTGGATTATTTGGCTCAAAGTGATAAGGATTTTCTTGCAAGTTGACTTCTATTTATACTGCATAAAATGTCAGCTCTGGCGGAACCGGCGGAACCTTCACAAGGGTTCCGCCCGTTGAACTCCAGGGTTCCGCCAGGTCTGATGAAGACCAACCTTGCACACAAAGTAAAATCCTACAAAACAAATGTCAAGTCACATCACATAGGTATGCATTGACTCAAGGAAGAGTTCTTCCATGCAAGTATAAATGCCAAAGTTAGTCAAACACATAATCTAACTAATGATGATGCATGAACTTATTACACATGATGTGACACAACACATTCAAAGCATGCAAGACACATTGCACACAATGTCACATCAATCCTACATGCTAGCTAAACATAACTTAAAGCTTATGGTAAGTCAAACACACAATCTTCACCTTAATTGCATAAAGACCAAAGCTAGTTATGATCATGATGTGACAACACAAACTAGAAACATGTTAGTATGACATTTATGTGCAAGCCTATGTAATGTCTTAATCAAGTTAATGCTAACATGAATTCTTTCCTAAGTGTGCAAGCAAGATGACATTTAAGTACAAGGCATGTAATGTCATTGTCAAGTTAATGCAAACTTGAATTCTTTCCTAAGTGTGCAAGCAAGTGTTATGACAAGTTAGACACATGAATGCTTGATGTGACAATACACATTAAAGACACAAGTCAAGTCACATCAACTTATTGCTAGCCTACATGCATTGATTCATGGCAAGTTAAACACATAACCTATACATGAATGCATGTCTTAAAGTATCCATTTAAATATATAAAACCAAGTTTATGTTTAAATAGAAATGCAAAGTCTAGTTATATAAGACTTAAAAACTAAAGTGATGTTTTATTACAAACTAAAGTTTGTACTTTGTCATTAACAAAACTTAGCAAAGATCGTTAAAATATAAATAACGTTTTTAGGCGATATTTGTATTAACACACACGTTAAATTTACATAAAACAATATAAATCAATATGCTAAATAAGTAAGACGATATGATACTTACTTTACCACTATAATAAGTTGTAGCCCAATGTGCACGCGGGGTGGAGGAAGTTGTGGTTTGTTGTGTGTGATTTTTGACACATTATATAGTTGATAAAATATTTGTAACTCATGGACGGGAAGGTAAAAAGACTAACCACTAATTGGTGTGTTTAATTTATGCATTCATGGCATTTTTGGTTTGTATTCTTTGAGGTTTTAGGCACTAAATGTATAGGTCATATGTACTTACCACTTAAGCATGCAACCTAAACCAAGGTACTTACACATGAAGCCTCCCAATAGCAAAATCAATTCATGAAATTTTGAATGCCCACTAGGAGTATGACATGTGTTCAGGTTGGGATCAAAGCTAGAAGGTCACCATGTGAACCGTTTCGCTTGTTTCTTTTTTCTTCATGTGCATATTTTGAATATTAAAATAGTTTTTTTTTTTTTTTTTTTTTTTTTTTTTTTTTTTTTTTTTTCCTACCAACCGGTGGGAGAGATCACTAATAAAGGTAGTCTAATAGTCCTTGAACGAATTACAAATATTGGACGGCTACTTGGAGCTTAATGTCGAGATTTTCTCAATGGTTATTATGCTCGTATTAATTTGACATTTAAATATGTTGATAATAGTTGGAAAACTCTACTTTAATGAGTAATGGATAATGACATTTGCAAGACAATCACGAATTGGCCAGGTTTTCACAAAAAAACATTAATTGGAAACAGAAATCCAGATCAAATATGTGATTGTTTTTGAAAGTAAATATGTGATCATTTGACCAAATATAAGCATGCAAACAGCAACAAAAATAATACAGTATTATAATCTTTTCTTTTCCTTCTTCTTCTTCTTTTTTTATTTTTATTTTTGTATTATTATTATTATTTTTCTTTTTCAGTAACAAGAATAAATAGGCTTAATCAAGAAGCCAAGTACTAAACGTCTGATTCATGTTATTGGAGCAAATGACTTGCATTCGAGCATAAGAAGTGGTTGAATTAATTTTGTACACGTTAATATCGCTTTATATTTTATCTATCCGTGAGCAATAATCATGTTAAATGTGAGCTAAAACCAGTCAAACATTTTGGATACCTGCAACAATTTTGAAACAAATTCTAAAAAGTGATCAAAATGATTTTAAAGTAACGTTAATCTAGAAGATACCGAATAACATATTCAATTCAATATATTGTTGATCAAAATGTTGGTTTCCAGATGTTCGAAGTTTTGTTTTCACTTTTTTACTTAATAAATATGGAATAAAGCCACAAAACCGGTGCATAAAAACCTATAGAAAAGTCACATGTCCCCACCTATGATTCAAAAGACACCCGTGAAGGCTGTGTGTCCCAATCAAAATTCTTGCTGGCATCAATCAAGCAGGCCTCACTAACTTATTCATTTAATCATATTGAGTATGTTCCAAAATAATAATAGTTTTTAAGGTGAAATAATGTTTCATGTTTGTATTGACAATGCCAATGGAGGATAATCCTTATTTATGAAACAACTTGTCAAAGTAATTTTGACTTAATATATACTAGTACTGCATTTATCATTTTCTTTTTACTGACATTTGAGCAAATTTTGCACTTTATCAGTATATTTTGTTTGCACTTTGTTATCTTTGACCAACCACAATGTGGCAGTTAATTTCAACATTTAATTTTTACCAAATTTTATGTTTTATCACATGATTTGACCATGTTTTATTTTAAAAAAAGCATCTTAATTTTATCTAGAGATTCAAAATATAGGTAAAAGTAATACTCCGTATATAGTTTAAAAGTCTTATTGAGGTTTTACACAAAAGTCTTGTATTATTGGTGCATACAAAATCATTTCCTACTCCGATATTGAAAAAATGAACTTTTAACTTAGGTAAATAAATTATGTTATTGATTAATTTTTACTAGACTAGTCAACTTTTCGTATTGACCAAACAACAAGCCAATTAAAAAATGCATACCAACATCATAAGTTTAATTTGGTTTACCAGTCTATCTAAAGTTGTATACCTCGGTTTTAACGTGACATACATGAAAATAAACTACTCTAACAAGATAAAATGGAAAGAAATATAGCGCTTAGCGAACAGATTAGTAGTAGTTCTGATTAGATAAAGAAGATTTCAAAATTTACATTAGTACAACCCCTACCTAATCAACATATTTTTTTGGAAAATTGAAGCTAAATTAGCACAAAATTAAAATAAAAAGTAACAAAGAAAAAAAAAAGGTAAAAAGTTGTTAAATTTGGTGGCGATATCATCTCCTACATTTGAGCATCAAATCCTATCTCCTTTCTAGATCTCTTCTTCAAATTCAAAACATCTGCAATCACAATCCCACAAAATTAGCAAAAACAATAATAATAATAATAATAATAATAATAATAATAATAATAATAATTTAATAAAACAAGATTCAAACGAAAATAAAGCATACAATACGTACAAAAAGCGAAAAGTAAGTAAGACCATGAACAATTCATACGCGCAGCAACCGGAGTATATTACTTTAATTCCCTTTTAAATATTGTAAAGAACTAAAAAGGAGACGAATTAAACTCAAATTCCATAATTTACTCAATTATACTACCATTAAACTAGTAGTACTACTTTTATGAAAGGAATTACATATTAATGTACCGTCATTAGCACATGATTTAGCATAACCATACAAAACTATTATTCAATCTATAAAATTAAATCACAAAGAATGTACACCCACAGAAACAAAAATATATTTACACCAATGTAAAAATAAATTAAAAAATAATAATAATAATAATAATAATAACCACATTAAAACCTTGAAAAAAACAATCAGATCTAAACATACCTTCAGTTTTACAGTCAGGAGGATCTTCAAACAAAGACAAAGAGAGCTGCTTATGAGCTAATCCAATATCAAACAAAATAAGCCCAGATTTAGGATCATCAACAATGATATCCTTAACAGGCAACCATAAAAACAGCTCTTCCTGTGACAACCCTTCAACATTTGTTAAACTCCCGTACGTTAGATTAGCTCTAATCGTACTTTCATAAAATGCCATCGTATCAAACTTTGTTAAACATGGTCCACGTAAAAATACTTCTAGTAAACCTGTATCATATAATGTGAATGACTCAACTTCCTTGGGGAACAAGCCAACTGGTAAGCCTTTTGATTTTAAGAGATCATGGATTGATGATTCTGTTACTGACTGTTGGTGTTTTTGAGAGTGTGTTAATGAAAGAAGTGATAGTACACATAGTACATGTAGAAATGTGTGTGAAAATGAAAATGAAAATGCCATTGGCGATGAGAGAGAGAATGAGAGAGATGATGGAAGGTTTTTTCTTTTTATAAAGTTAAGGGTTGAGTTAGATGACGGGGTATTTAAAGAATTGCGTTGTTTTGACGAAATTGGCCTTGGTGTACATCTCACATGTTTAGGTTTTTGGTTTCGTGAGTAAATAATTACTCGTGTATAGCATCAGAATTTTAGGCTGGCCACTAAGGGCCTGAGGAAATTCGGTTGCCTCCTCCCCCGACTGATTTTGAATTCGGTTGTCCCCTTAGTGGGAATTCGGTCGCCTCATGTCCAAATGCAAGAATCGGTTGGTCCAATGACCGATTTCAAGACATGCAAATCTCACATTTCTGTCATTTAAACGTTCGAATATTTATTTTCAAAATCAAAAAACAACCGTTGGTTTAAAAAAAAAAAAAAAAATCAAAAAAATAAAAAAACATAAACCTTTTTCATCCTATAAATAACAACATATACTCACTTTCAAATACACAATATCAAACATAATTCAACCATTTCTCATCAACAAACACAATGTCAAAGAAAAACACTCCACAATCAAAAAACCGACGATCCCGACTACACCAAAACTCATCGAATATGAATTTCTCTCCGCAAGACAACTTTGCCTTAACCGGCATAACACCACGACAACAACAAGGTATTCAATTTCGTCCATCCACTCTTGAATACTCATCACGACTACAACAACCAAATCCAAATGTAAACCCGTTTTACATTAATAGACCATTTGTCCCACCACAACCACAACCACAACCACAACCGTATCACGATGAAGGACCAAGTGAGGCGTATCGGCCTAACATGGATTTCTTGCATTGTTCCCAACCGTATCAACAATATTCTCCTATTCGTAGCACTAATCTTGATATGAATTTGAATTTGGATGATTGGGGAGACTATTCGAGTCAACAATACTCTAACTATCCAAGTCAAGATGCATCGATGGGGCAAGGTTCGGGTTACGGCTCGTACCACGACTCGTATCACGGTTCAATTCCCGTTGATGACAATGACGATGAAGTTGAGACGGAGACATCACCCGTCAAACCCGTCAAACAAAAGAAGCCTATGCGTGGAAAAGAGAAGGCCAAAGACAAAGAACCCGCGCCTCACAAAAAGGCCGAAATTTGGACTAAAAGGGAAGAGATCGCGCTTTGTAAAGCTTTCATACATATTTCTGAAAATGACAAAAAAGGAAATGCTATGAATCGCTACGATTTTTGGGGTGATGTGATAAATTACTTTAGAAAAGAAACCGGTTCTGACCGGACATACGACTCGATCATGTCCAAATGGAAGACAAGAATTCGTTTTAGGGTTGCGAATTTTGGTGCTATTATGGACAATGTCAAATATACTCATGGAAGTGGCGAGAATGATATGGACGATAAAGAGAAAGCTCTTTTGGAGTATCAAGTGCGTTACGGTCATGAATTTAATTTACTTGAGTGTTGGAACATAATGAAGGATCATACTTCTTGGAAAAAGGAGCTTCCGCTAATCCACGGGAATACCCGGAAGAAAACAAAGGGTTCTTCAACTACCTCGGGGTCAACACAAGGTCCCTCGAATTTTCAAGACTTGGATGTTTCTGATGATGAGGCGTATGAAACTAGAGAAGCACGACCACGTGGTCGTGACGCAGCAAGGAAGAAATCATCATCCTCTCGTGATTCCGAAGCTCCACCAAAATCATGGACAAAATCACTACTAACGGGCTTTTGGTCGACAAAGCCGTCAAAGTCGGCAAAAAGTAAAGATATTGAGTCGTGGAAAGAAATGAAGCAACTAGAGCTCGAAATCAAAAGAGAGAAAGTTAAAGCCNCGTGGTAGGGTTGCGAATTTTGGTGCTATTATGGACAATGTCAAATATACTCATGGAAGTGGCGAGAATGATATGGACGATAAACAGAAAGCTCTTTTGGAGTATCAAGTGCGTTACGGTCATGAATTTACTTTGTATGATTGTTGGACCATAATGAAGGATCATGATTGTTGGAAGAGGGAGCTTCCGCTAATCCACGGGAAAAGCCGGAAGAAAACAAAGGGTTCTTCAACTACCTCGGGGTCAACACAAGGTCCCTCGAATTTTCAAGACTTGGATGTTTCTGAAGATGAGGCGTATGAAGTTAGAGAAGCACGACCACGTGGTCGTGACGCAGCAAGGAAAAAATCATCATCCTCTCGTGGTTCCGAAGCTCCACCAAAATCATGGACAAAATCACTACTATCGGGCTTTTGGTCGACAAAGCCGTCAAAGTCGGCAAAAAGTAAAGATATTGAGTCGTGGAAAGAAATGAAGCAACAAGAGCTTGCAATCAAAAGAGATAAAGTTAAAGCCATAGAAAATCAAACAGAGATCTTGAAACTCAACAAAAAAGAGCAAGATTTGATTTTCTACAATTCGACCATCGACCCAAATTTAACCGAGCGGCAAAAACAAGAAATCATTCGTCTTAAGGAACAAATCAAGGCTCGCTACGAATTAGATTACTAGTTTTTAATAATTGTTGTCGTGTTTAAGTTTTAATAATTTAGTATTGTAACGTTTAAATTTCGTATCGTTTATTATGTAACGTTTATGTTTTTATTAATAAAATTTGTGTTTGTGTTAAAAATGATTTTTTTTTTTAAAAAAAAATTAATAATAACGATGATGCAAATTGGGTCACGATTGTGGGGAGAGAGGTGAAAATGGGTTGAAGAGAGAGAAAGCTGAGGTGGCAGCCGTAATGATGATGCAAATTGGGTCACGTTAGTGTCTAGCCTTATAGTTATCAAATAATTATGATTTAAGATCATTTAAGGACAAAACTTTTTTTTTTACATAAGGACTAATTTCCACCTTTCATCTTTAGTTGATCTAATTGATTAGATTAATCAAAACAATTTAAAAAACCCAATTTTATCCTTTTTTTCAAATATTAATATCTTTCAAATCATTAATCGTTAAGCGAAAAAAAATATACCGTTACGACGAGCATTTAATTATCTTTCTATAGATAGGCACTTTGATATACTTTCGAACAAAAAAAATCGTTTTTTTCACGTTTTTTTTTTTTTTTTTTTTTATTATTTAAAATTTAATTATTTTTTTTTTTTTTTTTTTTTTTTTTTTTTTTGTATTTATATATTTTTNTTTTTTTGTTACCTAAAAAATCACATGTGATATTACACTAATATCACATGTGATATTACATATGTGATACTTTCGGGGAAAAAAAAAATCATTTTTTTCACTTTTTTTTTGTTACCGAATAAATCACATGTGATATTACATAATGTGATATTACACTGATATCACATGTGATATTACACTAGTATCATATGTGATATTACATACCACATGTGATATATTGCAACACCTCCCAAAATTTAACGATAACAGCGGAAGACTTTATGGGGTATTACGTAGTGGATCTTAGTCATAATCATAGAAAACGACTCGATGAGGCGTTTTGAAAAGATACGTTTATCATTCAAAAGATCAAGTATTCGAAAATACAAGAGGTTTCATTGTTTGACAACACATGACGTGTTTGTTTTATTTAAAAGCGAATGATAAAACATTTATTTTACACCCATGCCAGGTTTTATGCCCTACTCCGTGTCTTGAGTCCAGTTTAGTTTCCTGAGATAAACATGCTAAAAGTCAACTAAAAGTTTACTGAAGTTCATAGGTTTAAGTTTAAAAGTTGAACAAAAGGTATAAGCGTTAATTGCATCGATTCACAATTAACAAGTTTAAAATCAAGTTGATTATTAAGTTAATAATCAGGTTAAGTATTGCATTAAGCTCATGACATGCAACGATTGACAGGCATCAAATATGATGTAAAGTATATAGTGCCCCCAGGATAGGAATTTGCAAGTAACCTATGAGTTTGTTTAAATAAAGTGCGCTTGAGTGGCTCATCCTAGCAGACTCAAACGGGGATTGTCAGTCCCAAATAGATCTATTCACTATTATTTACCTTCACTCGCAAGTGATTAAAGTTCATGATCGAGGGACTTTTGGCAATAGCTATTTAAGCAATAATAACAACAGGTATAACATACTAAAGAAAAAGCTTGTGTTTGGTTTGTAGCATGTATCTCCCCACAAAAAGGTTTTAAAAAGTTAAGAGTGAGCTATGAACTCACCTTGGTTGCTCGGTAGTGATAATAGGTATCATAATTCAAACGATAGGTGGAAACGTCTTCAACACACAACCTAGATAATATATATATGGCAAGTCTTAGTGCTTGATAGTCTAAGTCTAGTTGAATCGCTATGACCAGTTATTAAGAAAACTCGTGTTTGTTTTAATGTTTGACATTCAAAATCAAAGTTATATATAAATATAACTTGTGAGCATGTGATCGATCGTCGATGAAATGATGGCTGATAAGGGTAACGTTGTATAAAAAACGAGTGTGGTGTTTGATGAAACGATATCGACGTTAAGCTTTATATATATATATATATATATATATATATATATATATATATATANGGCTATAAAACGCTGGCCTAAATATAGTTATACGTTTAGTATGATATTACGAATACTTAGTAAACCTGTTAGACGATATGTTAGTAATGCATATAGTATGTACTATGATTGGCCTATGCAAATAACTAAAACGGACCCAAGATTGGGTCAAACTCAAGTCAACCTATCTAGAAGGTTCAATCCCAGTAGCCAGAGGAGTATAGGAGATTCCCAGGTCGTTATGTCCCAGCGAGGTGTGAATGGTATCGAAAACGATTTGTGATCGGGTGATTTTGGACAAGAAAGGATTTTGAGTAAGTGAACTAAGGAATGTAAAACAAAAATAGCTTAAACAAGCTAAAAGAACTAGAACAAGAAAGGAAATTAGCTAGAAACGTTTAAAATCTAAAAACACGAAAGTTAAATTAAAATTACGTTAATGTACAAAATAAAACGCGAGATTTAAGAAATAAAAAGGCTACGGATATGAAAATTACTTTTTTACAAAGCTAATGATAAAAGAAAATTATTGGAAAAAGAAAAATATTTTTTTTGACTATTTAAATAATTATTATTAATTAAAAACTATTATTTAACTAATTAAACTACTTTAAATTATAATAGATACTAAATGAAAAGTAATAATTACGAAACTTTTTATTAAAGTACTTAGTAATATAAAGAAGCTAGGAAAAATACAAAGGTGGTGAAAAGCTTAAAAATAAGCTGGAAAATAAGCTAAACTAGTTTAATAAGCAAAATGGAGAAAGATAAGTATAAATAAAAGTATGGGGAATAAAATCACTAAATAAAGCCTAGGGGAGATGGTGCTTGCCCTGGGTTTGATTTTGCACTAGCTAACCAGCAGGTCAGGGGTTCAAACCCCACAAGCACCGCTTTTTGCCAAACATTTTATTTTTGATTTTTTTCTTTTACAAAAACACTTAAACAACAAAAATAGACAACTTTTGTAAAGTAAACTTTTCTGAAAAGCTTTAGACAAGCTTGTGCTAACTAGAAACCCCAACAGTTGGGCTTATGAACTAGAAATGAAATTTTGAACTTTGAAAAGCTATTAACAAGCTAAAAACTAAGACACAAAAGTTAAATAGGCTACAAGGTACTGAGATTGATCAAAATAAGCTGGAAAATGTAGAGATAAGCACAATGAAAAAGCTAGAAAAGCAAATAAGCAAAGCCAATGCCCACTGAGAACTGAACAGGCCAAGGGCTTTGTTTGCAGGCTACTTAAGCTTAAACAATAAGCTAAAAGCCAAATGAAACCCTGAACCAACTAGTCAAGCCTAAGGGCTTCTCAAAGAACCCAAAACTTGAGCCTAAGCTCCACTGTCAAGCCCATAACAAGCTTATGAACTTGGCTGGTCACACTGACTCTTCAGTGTGGAGGTCTCAGATGGTGGTTATAGATCAGCAAAATTAAGCAACCATATAAGCTTATAAATGAAAATTAAGCAAAGATAAATGAAGCAAGCCAGGTGGACTTCTAACAACAACAAAAATCAAAGGATATAGTGCAATAGGAAACAATGTACAAGCTAATGAAAAGGCTAGTGAACCTGTGTGCAGGGGACTTATATGAAAAACATGCTAGACTTAAGCACAATTTAAGCAGTTAATCTAACACCAAAAAAAATAACTAAAAATACTATCCTGTAGATAAGCAGCAGTGTATGAATATCCTATAAGCTCAAGTTCTAAAAACTATTATTGAAACCTACATGAAATCAACAAGTTAATTCAAAAATTTATTACTAGAGCTTTTGACTTTTAAGATTATGCTACATGTTTGACTTTCATGAAGTTTGATCCTACCTAGTTAACTGAAAATGATGTATTAATCTATAATGAGGGTAAATTAAGTTATCTAAACTACTTATGAGCTAGTATGCATGATTTGGATTCTAAAAATTCTAACAGTGCCTGCATAAATGAAAATGAAATTAGATTTTGACTTTTTGAAGAATAGCCCTAGTGTTTTATGCAGTATCTAACCTATATAAGCTTAATGTGAGTGAACTAAACTAAATACAACACACAACACTAACTTGAACACAGTGAATAAGCTTAAACCAAACACCCCTTAAGTTAACTGTTTTGGAATTTTTCAAAGGAAGTGAGTGATTAAAGCTTTGAAAGTAGAAGTTAAGGTCTAATTAAGCTATAACATGACAATTGAACTAGAGAGGAGCCAAAAATAAGTAGAGTAGATAAGCAAATCTCAATAAGCTTTATGAACTAAATTGAACAGTTAAATGAGAAAACTAAAAACTACTACTATCTAGGCTACAAAATAAGCATAAACAGCCATAACAAACATAAATAAGCATAGAAAATAAGAGGACAAGTATTAATTAGCACTGCTATAGTGATAAGCTACCAATTGAGGAATTTGCTCACAATTGATCCAAGCTCAGAAACAAGTGACCTAAGAACTCATGCCCTGTCCTAATGCCTCCCATGAGACTCTAAAACCATGGCCATCCTTTACTTACCATGCTCCTTGTTTCTCCTTCATATAGACTGATTTTTATTTATGGACTATTTTTTATGCATTTTTTGAGTATTTTTGCTAAACTGAATAGAACTGATTTAAAGGCCTAGAAAAGCTTATTAAGGATTAATAATGACTTGTACGAGCTTAAGGGATCACAGAAACAACTTATAACAAGAATTAAGTGAATTTGTCAATTTCACTCAAAAGTATCAAAACTGAATTCTATGAAAATTACTTGAAATTAAGGATTGAAAGAGGTTTACAATACACTGAATTCACTTAACAAAACTCTTGAAAACTAAAAGTTAAACTGAAATTTAAAAATACATTAAAACGATAAGTAAAAACTAAACTACACTACATTAGCTAACTACTCCCCTTTCTCCTGCCTTTTCTTCACTTTTATAAACCTTGGGGTCTTTCTCTGTCTTTCCCACTTGTATTCTCGGCCCTTGGATTGGTCAAAATGATCCTAGCCATTGAATGGCAAATTGGCGGGAAAATTGGATTTGGCAGTTGGGGTGTGGAGTGTTAGGTTTAGGATAATTAAATGCATCTTGGATGTGTTGGGGGCCAAGGGAGACATGGTATGGGGAGAGTGAGCTGGAGATATGGAGGTGGAAGAAAAGTTCCTGGTTTCAGGGGATATTGTTGGGAGGGAAGAGAGAGGTCAAAAGGGGGGGTTGACTGTGGGTTTTATAAAAAACGGGGGAAGGGTTTTGTTTTGTTTTTGGGCCGTGGGTGAGATTTGGGCTTGGTGGGTTAGAGGGTTTAGTTTAATGGTTGGGTTAACAAATAAAAGGGTATGGGTTATTTATTAAAAGGGTTCGTTTGGATTTAGACTTAGATATCACAAGGACCAAATATGTAATTTACTGAAAATCCAGGGACCTGTTATGCCACTTTTCCAAACTCATCATAGGGACCAAACTTGCCACCTTTCATTATTCCAAGGGCCATTTATGAATTTTTCCACTTTAAAAACACCCGAGGACCTTAGATGACATTTTTCAAAGTTGAAGGACTAAAATTGCCAACTAATGAAAACTTTTGTCCACGGACCAATATTGAACATTTTTGAATTCCCAAGGACTTAAGTTGACAATTTTCTATTTAAAAACTTTCCAGGGACCATTTTTGACAATCTTTGAAAGTTCAAGGACTGTTTATGACAATTTTGCAATTTTGCTTAGTTTTTCGTTTGTTTTCAATCCTTTACACCTGAAACGCTTAAAAACACACTCAAAAGATATTTTTGACATTATTTGGTCGTTTCCAGGTGTTTTTGGTCGTTTTGGTACGGAAAATGGAAGGAAAGATATGTGTAAAAAGGCACATATCAACTATTAAAATGTATATGTTATTAAGGAAACTAAGGAAATATCAAGGCAAAGTAAATGGTGTTCGAGTGAAAAGATAAAAATGTAAGTGATACGAAAACGGGTATAGTGACTTACTTCACCACAAATGGTGGTTAGAAACTAGACGTATGAGTTGAATTGAGCTCGAAAATACTTGGGGTTCGCTTCGTGGTATGCCAAAGACACAAGAGTGAGTGTTGATTCGACCCTAGCTTGATTCGAATGCCTCAAACTTTGGCCAAAACTACTCGACCCTTAGTTTGTGAAAAAGACTTAGAAAAATATTTTGTGAAGTGATTTGAGTGTGTGCATGGCTCGTTGCATGCATGGTGTTTATATAGGAGATGAAAACGTGTTTAATGAGGTGTGATGATGATCAAGGTACGAGTTATAGTGAACGAATAGTGAAGTGATGATGAGTTTGCATGGGAATCATCCTTGTGGATGTGTTAACGAGAAGAAAGAAAACAAAAGACCCTTAAGTTGCGTTTGGTCATTTTGTTTGGATTGTAAGGAGAGTCAATTCTTTAAAAACGTGGTCAATTACCACCTCATGGATGCTATACGATGTCAAAGGGGAGGAATAGGGGAGTTGGTGTAAGCATCGTCCTTGTGGTATACAAGCAAAGGAAAGGAAACAAAAATTTTCCATGGTTTGCGTTTGATCTTGGAAGGTCAATACCTTTTAAACATATGTTCAAAGGTTTGACTCATGATTACTATGGAAGTCAAAGAGTGTATAGTATAGTAAGTAGTAGAGTATTCGTCCTTGTGGGTTTAGCCGAGAGAAAAGAGATGATTGGCTCAGAACCAACAGGTAATTGTCACACGAGCTAGCCACTTGTGAATGGCCAACCGTAACAAAGATAACCTGGAAGTCTAAGACCAACTCAATGAAATCCTGGAGAGTATAGTGTTTCCCCGGGTCGTTAAAGTCCCAACGAGGCTGAAATTGTGTTTTGGAAAACGTTTATGGGAAGAGTGATTGTGGGAATAGTAACCAGAATAAGATTATGATTGATTATTACACTACTGATTGCTTGGAATTGGAAATGAGAATTCACAATAAACAGATATAACAAATTTATAACACAAAATACAATTAAGTAAAGTACAGGGGTTAAAAATGACAACTTTTAAACTACAGGGACTAAAAATGACAAGTTCCAAACTTTGGGGTGAAAAATGAAAATTTTGAAACTTTTAATATTAAAGAAAATTGAAATCTAAAAAGAAAATATTTTAATAATATTATACTAATTTAATATTAACTATTTAATATAAACTATTTTAATTTAATTAAAAACTATTTATATTAAACCTAACAATATTTTAATTACAATTTTAACTTAAGAAATTACAAAATTATTTTCTAAAAACCTAAAATGACTTAAAATACTTATAGAAATTAAAAAGAAATATTTTTGTCTTTTTTGTGGATCTTTTATAAATTAAAAACCTAATTAATATTTAAAATCTATTTAAACTATTTAAAAGGAAAAAAAATTAGTTAAAATGAAAAGGAAAAATTACAAAATTAATTTTTACACATTCTAATTAATATGACAAAGTAGAAAAATTATAAAATGAAAATTAGATTAAAATTTAACAACTATTCTAATTTCTTTTGGTTTTTCAATAACTGTTTTAATATATTAAATCTAAAAATTACCAAATGAAAAGTAAAAATTCTAGAAAATTACTAAGAATACTACAAATATTATTTAGAACCTAGGAAAATATAACAAACTTGCTACTGTTTAACAAAATTTATACAGAATTAATACTTTAACAGTTTTAATTAATTACTAAATAAACTAATATTAAATCTAATAAATACTAAACAGAAAAAGAAAATTCTAAGAAAATTACTAAAAATACCTAAGGTGACAAACTATTTTAAAAAATTATAAAAACAGGTTATTATTAAACTAAATTTAAAAAGAGAAAATGAAAATTAAGAAAAATAAAAATATTAAATAGAACGACTATCACTTTTCTTAAAAAGTGATGATTTTTGGATTTTCTTTGTTTGGAACTTGTTGACACACTGAAAATTGAACAAGTTTTGGTGAAATCACTTTTGGCAAAGCTTAAAATAAGCTGTTTGCAAGCTTATGCTTTTGAAAACAGATTTGGATTTTGGATTTTCAAACTAGCAAAAGCTAAAAATAACTACAGAGTGATCACAGAAGCCAAAATGGATCAGACAAGATAAATAAACATAAATAAGCACAAAATGATCCAAATAAGCACACTGAATAAGCACTGAGCACAAAATAAGCAATATGACAAACCTATGAGATCTTTGTTCTGCACACAGAATGGACAAACTTTTCAGACCCTTGTGGGCCCAACAGGGGTGATCAGAGGAAAACCATAAAAAACAAAACGATA